>LBNU01017088.1:43269-63378 GCA_014162995.1 Artemisia annua | reverse complement strand
CCTCCGTCCCAAAATAAGTGTCCAGTTTGACTTTTCAGAGTCAAGCTGGTTCAACTTTGACCTTAAATATTTTTTTGTGTTATATAATACTTGATGAAAAATTATACCAATGAAAAATACACTTAAAATCCAGTCCATTCATATATTTTTCATCAAGTATTATGAAACACCCGCAAAAATAGATATGGTCAAAGTTGAACCAGTTTGACTCTGAAAAGTCAAACTGGACACTTATTTTGGGACGGAGGGAGTAATAATAATAATAATAATAATAATAATAATAATAATAATAATAATAATAATAATAATAATAAAACTTTAGTTGTGTAATTTTTAAAAATTATATGTTACCAATTTTCATATTTTTTTAATAAAATTATAAATTTAACCCTCTGTCCACAGGATCTCCAAAGTGGAGTTATTGGATCCCAAGACCCTATGACTTATCTCTAGTGCTTAAGTTTGTTGCTTGATGATTTTCGTGGTTTTGTCCATTAGTTCTTTTGTTGCTACTGTTCTTGTATCTTGGTTGTTCAATGTTTCTTGTTTTGTCTCGCTGTTAAAGCCTCCTTTAATACAATTTCCAGCCTTTCAAAATAAGACGGAGTAATAGTTAAAAAAAAAAAAACCCTTTAGAGTTTAGATTTTATATTCCATATTTTCATATTTTATAAATAAATACGATATATATCTTGTTTGTATTTATAAATATTACTATCAGTATTATTATTATTATTATTATTATTATTATTATTATTATTATTATTATTATTATTTATTTTTATTTTTTTTGGAACGGCATTATTATCAGTAATTAAATAAATGTTTTTACACATTAAATTATAAATATAAAAAGAAAGACACGAGCTACTGTGAGATGTAAATGAATACATGAGGTTATGCATATATGAACAACTCATGTTATTCATCTTTTTTAGATTAACTAAGGATGTACGGATAATATTTTTTAACTATCCACATTTAATAACGACATATGTTATTCTTCCTTATAAGTTTAACCCGCACACGAGTTTAAAAATTAAATATGGCTTAAATTATTATTAACAATAATGTAAATATTAAAATGAAAGCACGACCTCACGGGTTACTATGAGATAAAAATAAATAGATGAGATTTTACTTATTATAACGACACATATTTTTTCAAGAACCATCACAAACTCATAAATTTATGAATTAGTACAATATTTAACTTCAAAACAAAGTTATTGAAATATTATTAATCATTATACTCTGCCAAAACCCATGCGCACACAAATTCTAACACTAGTTAACAAAGATGTCAACAACCTAAGTTGTAGCTCACGCTCGTTACAAGATTTTCAAATAAAAGAAGAAAACAATATGAGATGGACAGAACATTATGTTAGTGGACTTATATTACGATTAGACTTGTATTTACATTTGGATTGCTTAGTCATTGAGATAATATCGAGACTTATATCGAGCTTAAAATAAAGCTAAAGTCAATTTTTCCGATTCTCTTTTCATCGACTTTAATCATAGGGCTTGTGTCTAGTGGTAAAGACTTAAGTAGTTAAGCGAGCCCAAGTGAGAGTATGTACGGTTTGGGTGACCGACCGGGAAGTCCTCACTTGGGAACCACAAGCTCTAATGATATCAGGCGAATCGGGAATAGGAGTGGGGTTATCCCCTAAGGAGAGGCTCGCGGTTGGTATCTCTGCCCGAGGATGCGACACTAACTCGAGCCAACAACTAACAACTAACCCGCCGTTAAAAAAAAAAACGATAGTCGAGTGTAACAAGTTTTTGTTTAGTCGACATTATTACTTTTTAAGGTTACTATTTCTGACAATTATTCTAAGCCGTATTGCTGACAATTATGTTAGTCGACATTATTCCTTTTCATTTGTCACCTATTACATGATGATAATAGAGTTCTCCTGTTGCTGACAATTATCGCAACACAACGTCTTTTNTATTCTTTAATCGATTATTAATTTGATCATGTTACCTAATGACGAACGATGCACTCCTTACTCCTACCCTATCACGATAAACTCTATGCTGTTAACTCAATCACTAATTAAATTCTCATTAAACTTGATGTAGACAAAGTAAACTATGTCGCGTGGTGTTACTTCTACAAGGCTCATTATAAGAATTTGATGTGTTAAAACACATCACGAGCACGTCTTCTAGTGCAACTAGTTCGGCTCCTCTAACCGCGAAATGACTGAAAGCGGGCTCCATAGTTAAATCTTGAATTTTTCTAACCCTGTTCGAAACCCTTCAAGGTAAGCTTGTTATAGCTAACCCAAGTTTGTTAAGGATGCATGTGATCTTCTTGAAAATATCTTTCTCGATAACAAAAGGACACGTACCACCACTGCTTTAAAAGGTGAACTTCATGTTATACAACTTGGTGATCATACGATTGATGCATATTTTCGAAAGATCGAGTCCATTGTTACTTTGCTTAATGCGCTTGGCTCGCCTTTAAGTAATGATGATGTTGTCATGTATCCAATAAATGGTTTGAGTAATAAATTTTCTTACGTGGCCGATATAATTGCTCATCAGTATCCCTTTCCTGACCTTGCTGCGGTTCGTTCAATGGTTACATTGAAGAGATGTGTCTTAACTCAAAGCAACTACCTTTATCTACTGAAATGTCACCCTCGGCTATGCTTCTATCCGGGAATGGTACCTCACGGGATAATCGTAGCCATGATACACGTGACTAGTGGGACGACCGTGATTCACTCCGATCTACTCAACCAAAGGTGTGTTTTAATTTTACTTGTGGGTTTTTGTCGTTTTGGCGACGTTTGTATATTTGTGCATAACAGTTCAGCTCCTGTTAACAACCTCTCTTTATGGCAACATCAACAGTTCAACACTATATGTCTTCTGCGAGGTCGAATAACACAACTCCATCTACTGGGTCTGGTTCATGTAATGTTACTAGCCATGCCTTAACTTCGACCAATGGTCAACAACCTTTTAACACGACTATGGAACTGACGTATGTTAATTCGAATATGGGATAAGACTTTTAATCTTCTATTGATCAGACCCAATTTCTCTTTATTCTTCAGGTTCAACAGAAGCTTTTAGCTACTATGGCCCAACAACTTGGTCAAGCCCAATCTTTGTCTATGACCCAACAACAGCCTTCTAGGATTCCTATAGGTTTTGGACTCAAGCCCTCCAACAACCAACACCCTACCAGTCCTAAACACAAGCTTTATAACGGGGCCAAGGTGATGGTTAACAATTCTACTGTTCTTACTCATTTATTTGGTGATTCTATTTTTTTTACTAGACATGAGACACTGCTCCTTCTTCAGGCATTTAGTACGATGAGATTGCAAGATCTTAGCAAACTAAACTGGAATATGGATACAGCCATACAGGTAAACCTTTTTAACTCCTTATAAACTAAACTACATTTATCCATCTGCCTATGTTGGTGATGGAAAGTCCATTCCTCACACTAACACTTGCCATATAATTCTGCCAACTCCTTTTAAACCTTTTATTAAAATAATGATCTTGTTACTCTCGATATTATAAAATTTTTAATTTATGTGCGTCAGTTTGTTCGTGATAATCCAATGTTCGGTTGCATTCAATCGCTATGGTTTTTCTGTAAAGGATTATTTGACACATTAAATCCTCCTAAGATGTGATAACACGGATGAACTATATCCTATCACAAAGCCATCTCCAATTCCTCGAGTTTTTCTTAACATTCAAAACACGTAACACTAGCAACTTGGACATCCAGGAAGTGAAGTGTTGCGGTCTCTTATTTTTAGTAGTAGTAGTAGTATTCGTGTAATAAGACGAAGTCTCCGGCTGTTTGTCATGCTTGCCAGCTAGGCAAACACGCGAGTCTTCCTTTTTCTAGTTTTGAAATTGTTGTTAGGTCTGCTTTTGACATTGTACACTCAGATTTGTGTACTTCTCCTTTTCCGAGTACTACATGTATTAAATATTATGTCATGTTTTTGGATCATTTTTCACACAATTTGTGGGTTTACCCCTTGGTACTAAGTCTGATGTTTTGTCAAAGTTTATTCATTTTTGTGCTTAAGTTAAAAATCAAGTTAATTGTGATATTAAATCTTTGCAATGTGATCATGGTAGTAAATTTGATAATCATGTAATACACTAGTTTGTTCTACAAATGGCATTATTATCCTTTTTCTTGTCCCAAAACATCTTAACAAAATGTTAAGTCCGAACATATGATTTGTACCATTAACAACCTCATTCGTACCATTCTCTTTCAAGCCCATTTACCCCCACGTTTTAGGTTGAGACACTTCATATGACGGTCTTTCTTTTAAATATTTTTTAGATAAACAAAATCGTTCCATGTACCAAAACCATATGTGGCTATAAGAAACCCTTGAACTGTAGATGGTGATATCTGGCACTCACACAACCATCCATTCATTAAAATATTAGTTTCACTGTAGATTTCATTGTACACCCCCTCACGGACAACTGTAGCAACTAAATAACCCGTATAGGCCGGATCAGGGGCGGTGGGTGTATTGTTGCCGGATCATCGCCCGGTCGGAGCAGGGAATAAGGAAGGAGGTGTGAGATCTTTCTTTCTTTTAAATATTACCCTCTACCTCCATTCACAATGAGACCCCTCACTTCGTTTACATAAGATGCACCTTGATTATTTCACTCTTTGTGTTTTTGGATATCTATGCTATACTCATCTTTTCACCAACAATCCCATACCATTCCTATATTTCTTGGTTATCCCACTAGTCACTGTAGGTATTGTTGTCTCGACTTGAAAATGCTTTTTAAGTGTATATGTTTTTACGATCTTATATTTGATCCTTGATAATGTTATTTTCTTTTTTCATTTACATGATGTAAGGTGTTGTCAATCATTAAATATTTAAACTTGTCCATACTTTAAAAAAATATTTTCCCCTGATTCTTTGCTATCATCAAATACATCTAAGTTATTGACCAAATGGATTTTTAGTTCACGTCTACTGGTGGTAAGGTCAGTAAGGAAATAAACAATGGCGTTACTGTGGTGGCAGGATGAGTGGCTTGGTAGAAAGGATTAAAGGAAATGTAGCTAGATGGGAGGTGCTATTATAAGGTGAATTGAGAGGTGAATGAATAGAATAAGAAGTTCTGGATCAGATTGATGAATGGAAAGAGTTATGCAGATGCTCTGTTTTTGCTTTGTTCCATTGTATCAGATAAGATTTTGTCAGACATAGGATGTTGTTTTGTCTGATATTGNTGGCTATACTCATCTTTTCACCAACAATCGCATACCATTCCTATATTTCTTGGTTATCCCACTAGTCACTGTAGGTATTGTTGTCTCGACTTGAAAATGCTTTTTAAGTGTATATGTTTTTACGATCTTATATTTGATCCTTGACAATGTTATTTTCTATTTTCTTTCACATGATGTAAGGTGTTGTCAATCATTAAATATTTAAACTTGTCCATACTTTAAAAAAAATATTTTCCCCTGATTCTTTGCTATCATCAAATGCATCTAAGTTATTGACCAAATGGATTTTTAGTTCACGTCTACTGGTGGTAAGGTCAGTAAGGAAATAAACAATGGCATTACTGTGGTGGATTAAAGGAAATGTAGCTAGATGAGAGGTGCTATTATAAGGTGAATTGAGAGGTGAATGAATAGAATAAGAAGTTCTGGATCAGATTGATGAATGGAAAAAGTTATGCAGATGCTCTGTTTTTGCTCTGTTCCATTGTATCAGATAAGAGTTTGTCAGACATAGGATGTTGTTTTGTCTGATATTGGATGTAAGTAGGATGTCTGATTGTTTGTTAGTATATGATAGATAGTATGATCAGTTGTATTAAAGGTTTGGGCATGTCCAAATCTTTTGTTATATCCTTATGATGTACATCATTTTTGAGAAGTTAATATAAAAATATTCACCTTGCAAAAAAAAAAAAAAAAAAAAAAAAAAAACAATGGCATTGGTCCTTACAAGTTTGCATCTGAAATGCCACCATAAAACATTCTAAAAAAGATGGCGCTCCTGATTAACACGTATGGAGTATGTACTTGTAGATGAGACCTCTAAAGAGGATAGTGATGGCCCTCGCGCACTTGTAAATGATATTTTCCACAAAGATAACATATACCCTTACGCAAGGTTGGATGAGCCCTCGAACGAGGATAGCGAAGACCTTTAGGGCTCGTTTGGTTCGCCACAATGTTTTTGACGGAATTGGAAAATGTTTAAGGAATTTGAATGTGAAGGAATGGAATGTTAGAAATTGAAATCCTTAGGATTTAAAATTTGACGGAATTGAAATTTGCAAATACCAGCGCATGTTTGGTTGGAAGAAGGAAATGAGAAAAAACAGTTATATTAAAATATTTAAAATTTAATTTTAGTTTAAGATTAATAAAATAAATATTATTTAATAAATAAATTACTTATCAAATAATAATAATAACTTTTTTTTAAATAATATTATATAAACTAATATATTAAATAAATAATAATTTTTAAATATAATATCTCCGTTTGCTGGTGTGGGGGCAACTTCATGGTCTCCTTGGGTAGCTTTGCATAACGTTGTAGAGAAGAAAAAGATGAAATATGCGTCCAAATGTGAGACTTTGTGTAAGCTTATTATGTATCTATGAAATAATTTTCATAAAAAAAATAAAAAATATAATAATAATAATAATAATAATAATAATAATAATAATAATAATAATAATAATAATTTTTTAAATAAATAATAATTTATATTCAATTTTAAATAAATAATATTTTTTTTTAAATCTTAATAAAGTGGTTTTTTATAAAAATTAATAATAATAAAAATAATAATTAAATGATCGTTTATAATAAAAATAAAATAAATAATAATAATAATAATAATAATAATAATAATAATAATAATAATAAAGTGATGTTGAGAAAAATAATAATAATAATAATAATAATAATAATAATAATAATAATAATAATAATAATAATATGAATTCTATGGAATTGTAAACAATCCTCTCGTATATGCCATGGAATGTTGAATTCCATATATATGGGATTTTGAAGGAATTTCAATCCATTTCGTTTGCCAACCAAACACAGTAAGGAATGGAATACAGATTTTAAATTATTTGAATTTATCAAACAAACACGTTATGGAATGGAATTGGATTCCAATTCCATCAGAATCCTTAGGATTCCGCCGAACCAAACGGTATTCATGTGTTTTTCTACGTGTATTAGGTGGTTATCTTTGCATTTCTTTTTATTCACTGATCTTTCATTTTCCTTTTGAGGATTTTAGTTTTCATTAGTGTTCTTTAAAGTTTAAACACTATTTAACTTTAATTTGTTATTTTGTATAATTTTTAACTACGTTGGTTATTTTTATATGGATTTATTTTAACCCTCTTTGTTAAAAGTATATGTTCATATCAATGCAACTTATTCCTTATTATAGTAACAAATGATGTAAACCACAAATATTTTCTTAAATTTCACCGATTACTAAAAAGTAGTTCATTCAGGCAACGTCCGGATATAACACTCACTAGTTTAGTTTGGAGTTTGGACCCTTTACAAGAACAATAAATTTATAAAAATTGAACGACTGGCTATCGAGTCAATTCCACAGAGTAATTTTTGTTTTATATTTAAAACAACTGCTATTTTCTTTTCTCAAAAATCATGTACGCTTTAGCATTTTACCACTATGATGATAAAAATAAGTTACCGAAAATGGGAGACAAAAGTCATCAAGTTGAATTAAGCAATCGAAACTTTTGATCTCATTTGCTTTTTGTTGAAAAGATGTGAAAATGACGGATTACATTTTTGGTGAAATGTGAGCAAGTCAATTGTTGTTAGAACACTCTTCACTAAAAAAGTAAATTATATTACAATGTAAACTTTTTAATTGTGTTTTTCCACTATATCGTATAAATATGTATGTATTTTAGCAGTGTGTGAGTAAGCAATGAGTCAGAAGATTATGTGTTTATAAACCAGGCGAGACGAATGTGTGAGATATTATGACGTGTAGAACATTTTGTAAGAATATTTGTATCATGACAATCATATAAATAAAACACAAAGTAGTACATATAGCGGAAGCAAAGATCAAGCATAACATGTTAATTATTAACTAAAACATAAATAGAAAACATACCTCAATTGCAATTCTTGATTAGGGATTGAACAAGTGATGAACCCTAATTAGGGTTTAAGTAGATCAATTAATAACCCCTTACCTTTTTGTTATTCGATCTCTTGATAACAACAATGGTGTGTTGTTACACCAGTACAATCGACGCTTTCGCCGGCGACATTTTTACGACGTTCCCGTCGACATGTCCACGGCATTATCTGTTGCCGTCGACATGTCGACGGGGACATATCGACGGTTGTGCCTCGTCGGGAACAGCGTTCCCGTCGACAATCGCCGTCGACATCGTGGGTCCCACATCGTTTTCCAGTCAAACGAATTTGTTGTCCGTCAAATTGTTCCCGTCGACAAGTCGACGGGAACGTATAACTAATTAACGTTTTAATTAAAAAATAATAATTACGTNTAAAGAGGGCCGTTATTGGCGACGAAGTATTAATGATTTGTCAGGGAAGATTATAATTTCTGCACCTGACCTTGCCAACCTATTCCTTAAGGGTTCTTATTTTCCTAAGTTATCTTTAGATGGTTTCCATTCTTTGGAGAAGGTTGATCTCTGTATTTCTTCTCCACACAAGACAAATGTTCATGATATATGTGATCTGTTTCAACATCTCCACAATGTTAGATATCTTGCACTTAGCTTGGAAATTGTCGAGGTATATTACTATATAATTAGTGCTTAGTGTTTATGATTTCCATCTTTCTGAACGTTTATAATCTGAACTATGGGTCGAAATGCACATTTGTTTCTGGAATCATCTCATAGGAGCTTAACTTATATATATACATTATTTGATGGGCATATTAATGCTTCATATAATTGCAAGTTATAACTTTTTCTTATTAATTTTTCATTTTTTAGTTTTCATATAAGTTCATTTTTTATTTTATTTTTAAATTAAAGATAATGATAATTTTCTTATTAACTAATTGATTATATGCATGCAAAAACGGTGAAGGTTGGGAAAAATCTTAGCAGAACATTAGCCCTAATTTTATAGCACTGCAGAGTGAAAAACTAGTCATATCGAAAATTTAAAAACATTTTATAACAACAATTTGGTGCAAATTAAAGACACTCTTTATGCAACAATTAGCCAAATATGTTATCATAGATGAGCAATGCTGTATGAAAGATTTGTTGAACGTATTTGTGTATATCTAATTACTAATAGTTACATAGATTGCATTGACCGATCATGTCTTCTGTAACTTAGTTTTTGTTTTTATATTTTCTTTGTAGTTTCTTTCTTCATCAGTAGAAGCAATCTCACATCAGCCATCCCCATTTTCTAGCTTAAAAAGTTTAAATATTTATCCAGCACTAGTAGATGAGGAGCAAGCACCAAGGAAAATAAATATGCCTACCGAAGTTAAAAGTTATTTGCTAAACGCTTCTACAAACGCGACCTTTACAATGGTCTCGGATGAGGTATCTATCAAATTTAATTTTAGATTTTCTGTTTTCAAAAGGTCACATAACAATATAGACGCTATTGGCTTAATCCCAAATACTCAAAGAAAAGATCTTTGTATCACCTGGCAAAGCTTAATCTGGTGACATTTTATCTTCTTTCACAAAGTATGGAAGTGTTGGAGAGTAACCTTTAATTTTTGGTACGGTAAAGTTATAGACAAAAATAGATGACCACAAGGGTTTATTCGTGAGTTGTTCTGACTTCTCATGGATATTTTGTCTATGTCTCGTTTCATTTTTTTTTGACTAAGTAAATCCAAATATGTCCCCATCAAACAAGATTATGTAATTATTATACCATTGATAGTAAATTTAGGATAATTTCAGTTTTAGCATCAACTGATGGTTGTCCTTTTCATTCTGATTATATAAAATTTATAACTGATCGATAGGCAGTACATTAATCTTAAAAAGATGGCGGTGCTTTTGCTTTACTAAAATGAACAACTAGATGTCCAGATCTTTAATAGAAAAGAACTCATATATTGGTAGTTTGTAACATAAAAGTTCTATGATACTGCAGGAGGCTAGAGCTATAAACATCACCAAAGAGGCAAGACGTCTTATGGCAAGACTACGGATGTATCTAAAGAAAACGGAAGCTTATATTGAGACAGACAGGGCACATGTGGATAGCCGTTGTAGAGATTTTAGAATGACGATTACCGGAGGGGGTAGTACTGATTACATATTTGACACATTGTATAAAATTAAAGAATTACTCACCAAGGTGCTTGCATCAGAGAGGGTTGAGATGCAAGCATGTTTGTCTAGTTTGTGTACAGAAGCTGAGACCGTTGCAAATAAGATGGTGGATTTTATGAAGATTCAGTGTGATATAAAGCGAAGCATTTTCAGTCGGTGCTTCAATGAGTTTGCTTCGTCTTTTTAAAATAACTCCTTTAGTCACTCAACCCTAGATCGTCTACTGCTAATGACTGGACCCTCCGCTGTCTGGTTGGTTTATAATATCTATTTAGTAGACTTAAACAAAAGTATCATTTTACTTTTGACAGGTTTCTTTGTAATCGTTGGTTTGGTCGTTGTTTTTCTGAAATACATTAGCAAATTACTTGTACATCCGTAAAAAGTTACATGAATTTACTCCGTCAAATATAGGGACCAACTGAAAAATAACATCCGCTCATATAAAAATTACTTGCATGGTAGATGCACAAAGTTTCGATCTTGTATTGGATGGTGGTTTTCGATGATTGTCACTGTAAGAAATTGAGGGAATTGGTGTTTTTAAGGGAAAAAGTTGTAGCTTTTTTAAGAAAGTTATGTGTCTGACATGAAAGTCAATAAACGAGAAATTTAAAAAATATGTTCCTTTTGGGTAAGGTGGTTACCTGCAACAGATCCATGAGATTCGACTGTTAGGTTTCTATTTTTAAAAGCTTCTCACAAATGCAAGCCATATCTTTTGCTGTATGCTCACAACATTGAAAAATATCTCCGTTCTTCAATACCCTCAGATTCTTCATGATGTGTATATGCTAAAGATATAATACATCTTTTTGGAATACTCACTTCTATATGCCAATCATTTAGGGTGCATTTGGTATCCGATTATGGGAATGACACTATTACTATGAAAGTGATTAAATGTGTTTGTTTAATATTAGGGGCCCACAACTATGGTAATAAATGATAGAAATGCTCCATACTCCATATACTTCAAAAGGATAAGGTATGGATCTTTCATACCGAGGGGCCCACCACTACTATTAAAATCATTCCCATTGTGATTGATGGCGGCATACCAAGCGCACCCTAATTTGCTTTAAGATTCTAAGGACTTTCCACAGAACTATGACCAGTTTTTCTAGCTGATACAGGAACGCCTATTTGATGTAGACTCTGTATTACTCAGAACATCACTCTTATCACCTAAAACTTTAGCAAAGTGTCAAGTAAGCATAAAGATGTACTAATCTAAGTTTGTATTATTTCTGTCAAATAAGCACAAGAGCATAAGAAAAAGGAAGAAGAAACAATGATATTGGCTTATCAACATATACAAGTATACTAGAACGGTACCCGCGCAATGCGGCGTTGGGTACCGTGTGATTATATTTTGCGTTATTTGGTTACACGTTTAGTTGTCTTCATGCTTTATAAGTAGAGATATTAGAGATAGTTAAGCCAAATAATTTTAGTTTGAATAACCAACCGCTTCATAACAAACTTCCTAACCAAATTGCTTCCTAACAAATTAATTTTGAAATCTTCCCATAATAAGCAAGAAAAAGTCTGAATTTTAAGCCTTTCTAATTATAGAATAGTCCCAAATGCATTATAATGTAGTATAGATTATCAAGAAACGGTAACAACAATGAGACATGTTTAACGGTAAATGCAGCAATTTCAAAATATGAAATGCGTACAAAATTAGCCTATAGTCTACAAACAAAAGTTTATTACAATGTTGTACAATCACAAACATGTCGCCGAAGGAGTAAAATTCTTTCAGCAACCCAAACGAAAGCCCATATGACTTGAGCTTTAATGATGCAGCCCTGTTTTAAGCATGTAGTGCGTTAAGGTTAAAAGATATACCTCAAAAATCGATAGACAATCTCATAAAAAGGGGATGCTTGAGACCAATCTACAAGTACGAATGAAAACACGTTGATGTTCTGAGTAAATGAACACTATACATACAACGAGTAGAGTTGCATGCGCTAGAAAGATAGAAGGTTGAGATGGAGATACATGTGTGTTTTTCTTTTGAGGGATGCTACATCCACTCACAAATTCCACACAAATCACCCACACGCTGAGGTGTCACCCACTGATTGGTGGAATGAGAGAGAAGAGAAACTATAATAAAATCCACCAATCAGTGGGTGACACCTCAGCGTGTGGGTGATTTGTGTGGAATTTGTGAATGGATGTAGCATCCATCTTTTCGTTTATCGAGCTATGAAAGTTTTTAAAATTGAACTTGCTTTTTATAACTTTGTTTCTTTTAATTTTTGACACATATATTTTGTGATTTTTTTCCTTACACGAAAGTTATCATATTTTGACTAAGCTCAAGTTAATTTTGACTTTTTATTAACCAATCATGCTTCTTGATTTTGCTATGTGACAAAATTGAGCAATATAATTAGTTCAATTTTGTCTTCAATAAGATTGTTTGGTAAAATTGTTACAAAATAATGCAATTCTTTTATTAAAGTTCTTCTTATTCTTTCACATTTTTTGTAATTTGGATAAGCTTCTCTATTTACATCATATTATAATCTTATTATCTTACATTATATTACATTACATTATATTGCATTACATTTAATTTTCATCTACATTTATTGTGTTATACAATATAATATTAAGTAATATTTATGGTCACAAATTATGTGCTTATAGTTTTCCTTTTTGCACTTTATACCAGTCTCAAACTTTAGTTACATCTCGTGCCATTTGACACACGGGTATATAACAACATCCATCCTGTTTTGCCAATGATGAGTTAAAAGTCTGTGAAATGACAAAAACACCCTCATCATATTTCCTTTTAAATTTTTATTGACCTAATATTTATTTCTTGATCAATATTTAAGATCTTCAAGAACAAATAAAGAACATTAAAAAAACACATCTAAATTTCCAGAATTTAAACTTATCTTCAAACTCACGCTCTCCACAACCGCACTTTTCCTTCTCTTTTACCAAGAAAATATACATAAAGACAAACACAAACACAACACCACAAATAAAGCACCACTAGTCATTATATCCGATGAAATGACACCCTCCTGTCATCACCACCACCACCACCACCACCACCGAGCCACATATCTCAAACAATATCTCAAACAATAACACAGATCCCATGAATCGTTGCATGAGAAAAATAATCCTTATTAGACACTAAAACAAAAACTTAAGTGGTAGTTAATTTATATACTTATCACTCCAACCTACGCATACAAAATTAAGTTTGGATAAAATCTAATAAACTTGGAGACAATAAAAAAAAACCCCTATATATTAGTTGACTTATAATTATCATTAACAAATCTCATGTTGGGTTATCATACAAATATCCAAAAAGTAAATAATATTTTATATCAAATCATTGTAAGCTATTATTCCCTCTGTTTCAAAATTATTATATTCAAATGAAGAACACACAGCTTACAAAAAGTGAAATCATTACACTCTTCAACTAATTAAATTTTATTCACGCCATCAAAGCCTCATTTGATTGGTTGAACTAAAAAATGGATAATTATTTTTAGATATCTTAAAATCAGGTAGAAAATAATTTTTGGATGAAGAAATATTAAATTGGTGGTGTTTGTTGCAGTGGTGATGAAGGTGGTGTCACGAATGGTGGATGCTCAGCCACCGGTAGTAGGTGACCCGCAATCGACCCGACCAATCATTTAGTGATAACGATTGTTTTATTGGGATAAAAATATAAGAACTTTTTTGTATGTTTTAGATTTGGTTATCATAAATTTCAGATTTCGTTGTGATAATATTTATTGTTTCTAAACACAAAGTTTACCGGGTTATAAAAGTATGTTACTGAAACAATTGTTTTCTAATATTTTAATAATTGCAAAATTGATAGCAACTAGGTACATGGAATTTAGCGTACAAATTAAATTGTTTTCTTGACTTGTGAAGATTTTTAGTGTTCAATAAGATTTGGTTTTGCGTTCTTGATGTTCATGGAAAGGTCCAAAGGAGTAGAAAACGAGGATATTTTCGTCATTTAGTAGGCTTTGGACCATCATTACAAAAAAGGACGGGCGGTGTTACAAACTCATGTGTAAGTAACGTACAATGTAACTAAAGTTTAGTGGTGACAGGAAAGGCAAAAATTGAAAACCACATGGACGAAATTTGTAACTTACCATATTGCTCGTTGACATTATTATTATTTATGTATTTATCCGAAACACATGCAACATATAAATATTGATTAAAATATCTATAAATGCAACATTTTCTTGGAGTATACAAACATAAGTGGTTTTGTTTAACATTCTTATAATATATGCAAATCTGTTGTTTGTAAGCACACCTACATGAGTACCATGTTGTATAATCCAAAAAAAAGTGTTAAAAACGCGAAGGCGATTGGCAATGTTGTTAGGATTTCCGGAGAGGGAGCGAATACGAGGAGGCATTACAATGCGTTTGACTTCTGTGGCCATGCTTACAAGATTGTGAGTTTCTTAATTCATGTTATATTTTTTACTTGTAAATCGTTGATAATTGACAATTGACAACCCTATATTTATATGATCCAATTTTCTCATGAACTTAGTCAATGTCTTCACTTGTGAATTTAATATGCAGAAAGATACCGTGCTTTTAGCAAAAAATTCTCGAGGACGCATGGTTAAGCCATGGGTAGCTATAATTAAGGTAGATTATTACAAATTATACTAAACATTTTGTATGCAATTTCTAATTAAAAATCTTATCATGTATACAGGACATTACTAGGACGCAAAATGGGAATATAATGGTATCTGCACAATGGTTTTATCGTCCAAGTGAAATATTTATAGGTAAAAAAATGGAATCATTTGACACAAGGGAATTGTTCTATAGTTTTCACAAGGATGAGGTCCATGCTGAAACGATTATGCACAAATGTAAAATCCACTTCATTACTGAAAAAAGCCATATTCCGCGTCGTAAAAAATATCCTGGTTTTATAGTCCAGAAAGTGTATAACCCGAACACTAAGAGGCTAATCAAGATAACTAACAAAGATTTTTTACCTGATATGAAAACTGAAATCAACGATCTTGTTCAAAAAACAATGTCCCATTTAGGTATCGGCTCGACTACTGAAAGTGGAGATNAAAAGGACGGGCAGTGTTACAAACTCATGTGTAAGTAACGTACAATGTAACTAAAGTTTAGTGGTGACCGGAAAGGCAAAAATTGAAAACCACATGGACGAAATTTGTAACTTACCATATTGCTCGTTGACATTATTATTATTTATGTATTTATCCGAAACACATGCAACATATAAATATTGATTAAAATATCTATAAATGCAACATTTTCTTGGAGTATACAAACATAAGTGGTTTTGTTTAACATTCTTATAATATATGCAAATCTGTTGTTTGTAAGCACACCTACATGAGTACCATGTTGTATAATCCAAAAAAAAGTGTTAAAAACGCGAAGGCGATTGGCAATGTTGTTAGGATTTCCGGAGAGGGAGCGAATACGAGGAGGCATTACAATGCGTTTGACTTCTGTGGCCATGCTTACAAGATTGTGAGTTTCTTAATTCATGTTATATTTTTTACTTGTAAATCGTTGATAATTGACAATTGACAACCCTATATTTATATGATCCAATTTTCTCATGAACTTAGTCAATGTCTTCACTTGTGAATTTAATATGCAGAAAGATACCGTGCTTTTAGCAAAAAATTCTCGAGGACGCATGGTTAAGCCATGGGTAGCTATAATTAAGGTAGATTATTACAAATTATACTAAACATTTTGTATGCAATTTCTAATTAAAAATCTTATCATGTATACAGGACATTACTAGGACGCAAAATGGGAATATAATGGTATCTGCACAATGGTTTTATCGTCCAAGTGAAATATTTATAGGTAAAAAAATGGAATCATTTGACACAAGGGAATTGTTCTATAGTTTTCACAAGGATGAGGTCCATGCTGAAACGATTATGCACAAATGTAAAATCCACTTCATTACTGAAAAAAGCCATATTCCGCGTCGTAAAAAATATCCTGGTTTTATAGTCCAGAAAGTGTATAACCCGAACACTAAGAGGCTAATCAAGATAACTAACAAAGATTTTTTACCTGATATGAAAACTGAAATCAACGATCTTGTTCAAAAAACAATGTCCCATTTAGGTATCGGCTCGACTACTGAAAGTGGAGATGGCAATCTCAATTAGGAATCATTTTGGCTATTGAGAGGTGGAGATGCTGATAATGAATTGGAAGTGGAAAAGAGGAGATGTCACATTTTGTATTTCATGTTTTTTTTAGATTCGCGAAAATGCTCATTACAACATACAAATATTGTAACTTTAACTTGGTTTCTTAAAGTTTATATCCAAAGTAAGGCCGTTTTCGGTTTTTAGTGGCCATGTTTGAGAATTAAAAATGGGGCCTAATGAAAAAGCTAAAAAAATATATAGAGTTAATTACAAATTTCGTATATGTGGTTGTTTATTTATTGCAGTATTTTGACCAGACTGTTTCAAAAAAGTTGAGTCATGTGAAGGTAATTCAATTTCTACGCACTTCATGTTCAACATCACGCATATTAATAATTTTTTTTTGTTTTATTCTAATTCACACACATTTACCTTAATATCAAATTACAAAGACTTACTAGTGGTTTAAAGTTTTCAATTTTACCTTATAAACTTTATCTTAAATTTCTTTTGTGCTATAATTTATATAACCTAACTAATGTTATACTTTAAACTAATCCTCACTTTTATTCATCAGCAATCTAGGTATTTTAGATATGTGTAGCACAAAAGATATTTTTTACCCAAAGTTCTAACTAAAATGAAATAAAAGTATGATATTACATAAATACAATTCTTATTTGAGATAGATTTGACTTGGGTGAGAGACGACACCAAATTATTGATGAATGAGAGATGAGAAACATTTTTGCTTTAAAACTTTTTAATTTAGCTTGGCTCAAAATCGTATTTGCTTTTGCTTTTACTTTACTTCTCTTGTTCTCTTTTCTTACCACTACAAGAAAAAACATCATTAGTGATGAAAAACTTATTGACATCCCATATTCTTGTCACCAATTGGGTCAATTAGTGAAAGAAAACCTCGTCATAGATGTTTTGTCACAAGCAAAAAGTAGTGGTGAAACTCATAGCTCGTCATTAAGTGGTCACATATTTGTATAACATATATTTTCAATTAAAGTTTCATGTAGGTTGGTGAGGACAACAAAATTGTCACTAAATTATTCATTAGTAACTTATTAATTTATTGTCATAAGAAAGCCTATATAAATTTATATTATGTATTTGGGCTGGTGTTGATTAGTTAAAAGTAGAAAAGAATGATTAAACACATGTATTAGTTTATTTAATAAACAATAATTTGTTTATCAGTGTATCATATTAGGGTAAAAGCCATAAAAATATCAATTTATTTTAAAATTGTATCAACTTAGAAACACCTATTTTATTTATTTATTAACCTATAACCCATCAAACTTTCAAATTTAGTCTCCTTATCACCGATTTGGTAACTTGTTATCTGTTGAGCCAGTAATACATATATACTTTTACATTCTTGTACGAACTTCTTGGTGGTTAGGTGGATCTCATGTGGATACGACGTGAGGAACTATCATATTTTCCTAAAACTAAACCATTTTAAAACCTTCACGCCACAACCATATCTTTTTTATAGGTTCTACGGACCGATGCACTTTTCAACTTCGGGTATAGAACTGAAACCCGAAACACAAATGAATAAAGTTTTTAATTATACCACGATCATAAACCTTATTAATCACCCTCCATTACATAAACCTTATCATTCACCCTACAATCTAGCACCTAGACACTATCAGTAGGAACATCCTTAACTGGCTCGCCTAAGACGTATATATTGGGCCCCACAACAGCAATATGCATTTTATTCTACAATTCTCTAAAATTTTTAACGTATGCAACCAAGATTTGATTGATGAATGCTGATGTGTTACAATCTAGTCTTAAATTTATAATCGAACCGACTTAACCAAATAAACTAACACTAACGGGGGCAGTGTATCTGATCAATTATAGCTAGGAAACGGTAAGTACGGGGTCATTCGTCAGAAGCGAATTAAGTAATGCTAAACTTAGTGGAAAATTTAACTAACTAAACACTTAAAAAGAAGGTCTTTTATTTATTTTTTATTTATTTTTTATTTTTTAAATTTAACTAAACACTTAAAAAGAAGGTTTTTTAATATGGGCCTGTTTGGTACGCAACTTTTATAGAGCTTTAAGCTTTTTATTACAAAAATAATCTCCTCCAAAATAAGTAACTCTATTTGGATGTATCAACTTTAAGCTTATTTTAAACAAATAGCTCCAAAATGAAAAGCTGATTCACGAAGCTTTTAAAATATTTCGGAGCTGTTAAAATATAAAATTACTGTTAACAGCTTATAATTACATTTAACGGATAATTTACCAATCACTTTTATTGAAGAAAAAGATACATCTTGTAGCTCATGTTAACAGCTTTGCAGTTTATACTTTATAGCTTACAGCTTATAGTTTACAGCTTACAGCATACAACTTATAGCTAGTTTTGCCTCGTATGAGAGATTGACACAATTAAATTGATTAAAACCATAAAATAACTAACCAATAAAAAAACTAAGCAATAAAATAAACGCGAGTGTAATCAATAAGATCCGAACGTGCAATCCCTTCTTCCCCCATTTCATAATCGTCAAAACACAGGTACGCTTAAGAAAACCCGTAGCTTTGTTGCTAATTAATTAATTAATTAATGTCTCATTTCATTTGCTAATTGCATTATTAAATTAAAAGTACTCATATTTCACGTTCTTATTGTTGATACACTGAACTATTGATTTTTTTTTTTGTTTTTGGGTTTTATAAATATATATGAAAAAGCAATCGCACGGTAATATACTTTTAGGCTAATTTAAATTTTAGGTACCTAATTGTTTTTTTTTTCTCAATTTAAGGTATCGAAGTTATTCTTTCGGACTGAAAGGTTTTTTCGACTTTTTGAAAGTTGTTACTGTTCATTTTTTTGTATGAAATGGTTAACTAATGTGATGTATTGTTTCGGCTATAAGTATGACGGTAACCTCTTTCGAAAAGTCAAAACTTCTTACATTTTACATGAAATTAACTCGGATACCTTAAATTGAGGATTATTTTTTCTTATTTTTTTTTTTGAGTACCTAAAAGTTTAAATTGACCTAAAGTATTGTACCTTTTTGTGTCATTGGCCTAAAAAAATATACCGTTACCACACCCACCACCTTAACCTTAGCGCGACATCAGCTTTTCAACATATCGCTGTAGTGGGGACCGCGTGGTCTTACGTGATATGTAATTTTGTATATAAAGCTTGAAACAGACTCGTGATGTTGATATTGGTTCAAAATTTTGTTTAATTTTATCAGAAAGTGAGATAGGAGAGAAAATGTGTGATTTGTTATTGATCAAAATGAAATTGTTACATTCTAGAATGAGAGTAGCAGCTATTTATACTCTACATATTTGACTACATATACTTGCTACACTATTGTACAATCTATAAAGCTAACTGTACAATACTAAAATATACAAAGATACTTCAGATGTCTTAAGCAATGTGGAGAAATGTTGACTGAGTTGACCTTCATTGTTGAGTTCACTTTGCTTGTAATATCATGTACTCCATTA
>LBNU01017088.1:21119-42330 GCA_014162995.1 Artemisia annua | reverse complement strand
TTATGGTGGTTGATGGAGTTTGTTATGGTGGTTTGAAGAATTTGTTACGGTGGTAGTTGGGGTTTGTTATGTCAACTCACCGGAGCTCTGATACCATATCAGAAAGTGAGATAGGAGAGAAAATATGTGATTTGTTATTGATCAAAATGAAATTGTTACGTTCTAGAATGAGAGTAGCAGCTATTTATACTCTACATATTTGACTACATATACTTGCTACACTATTGTACAATCTATAAAGCTAACTGTACAATACTAAAATATACAAAGATACTTCAGATGTCTTAAGCAATGTGGAGAAATGTTGACTGAGTTGACCTTCATTGTTGAGTTCACTTTGCTTGTAATATCATGTACTCCATTAACTAGTATATAGATATGAAGCACAATCTACTCTTCATGTTTTTCCTATCTAAATTGCTCATAATAGGACTTGATACAAAAAAAAAGCACAACAAACCATTTCCGTAATTGTTTTACTTTCCAAATGAATATATGTTTATCAGTTCATAGAAATTTTCAACCAACTACATATTTCTTCACTTTGTTGGGTTGATATAAAATTGATATCTCTTTGTTTACAGATGGGATGGGAACGGAAGTCAACAAGGAAGGGATCATGTACTACAATAATCTAATAAACTACCTTCTTGAAAAGGGTATGAAGAGATTGAATATTTTTCTTTTCTTTCTGAGAACTTGATTTTTATAAGTAACTTGAATGCAATTCACTGCAGGAATCGAGCCATGTGTAACACTATACCATTGGGATATTCCCTTGCATCTTGACGAGTCAATGGGAGGGTGGTTAAGTGAAGCAATAGTGTAAGGTTTTGTCTTTTGTCCTGTTCCAGAATCTTAAATTTTCTGTAAATTTTGAGTATGTAGATTATAGAGTATTGGATGGAGTCATGTTCTTGAATAAGTAGATATACAATCATACAATAAAACCACAATCCTAATATAGAACATAATATACCTGAAAAAAATTATTGACATTCGAAAATTGGTCCCTAAAACTTCCTTAACAATCAGAACCCGAGTTTGAACTTCCTGAATATTGCATACTGAGCCTCGTCTACTGGACGACCCTTGAACTTGTATTACCAGACAGATCTGTAATGTTGAGATTTAGTTCTGTTAACAAAACTTGTCAAAGAAACACCATGTGAAGTTCCAAATAATATTGTAATTTCAGCTCTAAAATAATAGTTTTTGTATACTTTAGATGAGTCGTATTTTCGTATTCATACATTCTTTTTAACGTTTAAGCTTGTGCCAAACATGCAGAAAGTATTTCGCCATCTATGCAGAAACTTGCTTTGAGAATTTTGGTGATAGAGTGAAGAAGTGGATTACAATTAATGAACCTCTTCAGACAGCAGTAAATGGATACTTTACTGGCGTATTTGCACCTGGAAGATGTGAAAGTCAGTCACCTGAACCTTATTTGGCTGCTCACCACCAGCTTTTGGCCCATGCAGAAGCTGTTTCAATATATAGAAAAAAATTTAAGGTTCGCATCAGATACTTGTACTCTATTTGTCAGTTAACCATAAATAAATATTTATAACCAACATTTATAGAACCATTGTTTTGTGAATTTCAATCCCACATATAAAGGGTTGATGGGAGTCAAATTTGGTAAAACTAAATAAATTACCGTGGAAAGAAATATAACTAATGGGCATAAAACCTTCCAGTGTTCCAAATCAGTTTATTAACTAGATTATAATTAAATTTAAAATTATATTTGACACACTAATTATTCATAAGAAAAGGACAAGTTGCCTACTACAAAAATGACCTGTTTTGACCCATTACCTGCCCCGCCCATTTTGCCACATCTAACTCATAAGCCTACTAATGTTGAAGGATGTGTTTTTTCCTACCATAGGTTGTGCAAGGTGGAGAAATAGGGTTGGTTGTTGATTGTGAATGGGCTGAGCCCTTAACTGACACAGAAGAAGATAAGATTGCTGCAGCAAGGCGTGTTGACTTTCAGCTCGGATGGTAGGTTGCCTGATGTTTCATTTGTTGGTTGTAGTCCATTGTCTCACTAATTATCTTATTTGTATAATTTTGTTAGCTACACTACTTTCTCTTTTACATAAGTCCTTAGAAGATGGCTTTCAGGCTCTGTGTCTTGTTGGTTCTTTGTGTAGCCCATAATCATAACATTTGCATGTAAATGCCCACATTATATATAAATAAAACAAGTGTTTACATAAATTTGAACATTTTTATATAAAATTTATCATATTTGAATGGCAATTTAAAGGATTTTTTGGTTACAAATTGACCCAAGTGGGACACAAAACTATCTTGTAATGATTCACATGCACAAAAGAAAGTACACTGTATAAGATGGGATAATAGCAGGCTGGTTATTAATGCTAACAATCCTAATGTGAATTCATGATTTAGGTACTTGGATCCAATATATTTTGGAGAATATCCTAAATCTATGCAGGAGAGGCTTGGAGACCTGCTTCCAAAGTTTTCCGAAAAAGATAAAGAGACACTAAGAACTTCATTAGATTTTATTGGCCTAAATCACTATACATCAAGGTTTGTGTCACATTACACAAACCCAGATCAAAATGATTATTATAGGACACAAGAAGCAACGATGATAGGTAAGCTACTTTCCTTGGGTAGTAAATATATATAAATGCTTACATATGAGTATAACGTTGATGGTTTACCTTGCCTATCAAATTTTCTTTTCAGCTAAATGGGAAACTGGAATGATTGGTGAAAAGGTACTCTTCTATATCATCATTTAAGGTGGCAAGATGGGTAGCTCAAGCGGGTTGGTTAACGGGTCAAAAGGGGGTCAGCGACTCAGCCTACAAAAATTATTATATCCATTTTTTATATAAATAGCATCGTGTTAATTATAGCCACAAAAAATACTTAAAAATCAGAATCTTGGAATAAAGCGATTAGAAGTTGTATGCATTAAAAATACACTTTGGGTGATTTTCAGGTTTCAACCCGTTTGACCCATTCCCATTTCAACTAATTTTATTGATTTGACCTGTTTGGCCCGTTTGAGAAGAAAACGACACACTAATAATTAAGTTTATCCATCTCAAATTGTTGACTGATGGCAGGCTGCATCACCATGGCTCTATGTTGTTCCATGGGGTCTCCGAAGACTTCTTAATCACGTAACGCAAAAGTATAATAATCCGCCAATATACATCACTGAAAATGGTATGTCTATTCACTAATTCTAAATTTATTCACAAATTTCTATTGAATTTATGCCAATGGTTAGATGTATTGATTCATTTGTCAACTATCTAAAGGGATGGATGATGAAGACAATGATACATCTCCCCTACATGAAATGCTGGATGACAAATTGAGAGTTGCTTACTTTAAGGGATATCTTGCATCTGTGTCTCTGGCTATCAAGTGAGTTCTGATAATTTATTTTCGATAAATTTTCTTTTTTCATTAGTACTGGGTGATTTTATCCTACATATGTGAAAATTCTAACGGGTCAAATTCAGAATATAAGCTAAAAGGAAAAAAAGTTGAATGTTTTAGGGTTTAAAGTATAACCAAGTGTTTTCAAACTCTATTGGTTTTTTAAAACTTTGTATGATGTAGTCATATTTATTACATTAGTTATATATCTATATAGGAAAACTGTTTTAAGTCGTGGTCAAGTTGTTTAATCAGACCTAAAAATTTATCTTGTTGACTTGAACCCATCACCTAACTTAACTGATTTTGCCACGTAAATACAATTGTAACTTTTTCAACTATGGTACTTGACTAATTTTGTCTACTATACCCTCTTACTAGTTTGTCATTATTACACAAAACAATGTGATAATAAAGGACTTTGGATAAATTATAAATATGTCCATACGAAACAAGAAAAAAATGTCATTCTTGGCATTACTTCACAAAATATTTCATCCGTTTAACTAGTACATTTCTCTTATTACAATTATGCAAATGATGTTCTGTTTGCTCCAAAAAATGTAAAGGACGTGTTCTTTTCTTGTACCATATCGGCTTTGACTTATGTTAAAATGTCAAATAGAGAATAATGTGTAACTTAAGAAGTTATCTGCATAATTTTAACTAGAGAGATGGATATGATTCATGTATACTCGATATGTTAACATATGTTAACTTGATTCTTACGCCATACAAAAATTTGTTGTTTAGGGAAGGAAGTGACGTGAGGGGATACTTTGCATGGTCATTGGTGGATAATTTCGAGTGGCAACAAGGTTATACAAAGCGTTTCGGTTTAATCTATGTTGATTACAAGAATGGTCTTGCTCGTCACCCGAAGTCATCAGCTTATTGGTTTCTAAAGTTTTTGAAAAGCGAAGATGGTAAAAGTGGCAAAGAAGACTAATTCAGTCTTGCTAACTTGAGCCATTCAGTTGTGATATTTGATTTTTAAACACAACTGAAATATGTTATTTACATACGGTGATATCAAAATTTCTGGACCAAAATAGATACAATGTTGTAACAAAAGATGGAACAATGAGTAAATGTAATTGCTTTCATTTACATGATTTAAACAATGTGATATGAGGAATAGCAATTTTGCTATATAATAAAGGGGCCACAAGATGGAGCGAACACTTTTCTGCTAAAAGTAAATGTAAGCACTTGTATATAACTGTGTCACTTTGTTCTTCATTTCTTTGAACACATCTGGTTTTGTTTGTTGAAATGGTTCGTTAAGCATTCTAACGGTAGTGGGGTATACATACTATGGTCGAAAGTCCTCGGTTGCTACTAGCTTGTGGTTCATTTGTGTCTATAATCAGATTTGTTTCCTGGTAGCCAGACAACACACACTGGCAAATAGTCAAGTGTTGGTTCAGTTTGTTTTCTAGGATAAAGTGTAACGTGCCTCACTGAAGATGACTTCAATTCTATGCTCGGGTGGAGCAACCTTAGAAACTTCAATATATTTTGCTATAACTTAGTCATAGGTACTCGGCAATGTTTAGTTGTTGCTCTTAGGCTTGTTCAATAATGTTAAGCTATTAGACCCATTCTTCCTTGTGTATCCAGCATAAAAGTTACAAAACCACAATTTACCGACCCAATCCTCCCTAAAATTCTCTCTTGTGAACCAATCTCAATGTTCTAAAAGCACCATCGGGTCCTTCGCGAATTTATCTTGTTAAGATTTACTTCGCGAGTACGCTATAATAAGGATGTTTCAAGTAATATTGAAGTCACATTTTGTTTAATTTGTCAGTTTATGTTTCCTTTGAGCAGGTTGTTTCCAGATTGCCTTCGTCCGATCTATCATCAACTATCTCTGTTTTACATCCTAATCCAGAGTAAATATCACTGGAAAAATAATATACATAATCCACGAATCCAAAGTCTCGTCGGCATTTCATCAGGCACCTAATACGCTCACACAATTGCACGTAGTAGCAATAGCCTCAAAACGAAAAGCTCGGTACATATAACAAACATCAAACACCACAATTATCACATTCCTTAATCCTTATATTGAATCCCTCATAAAGTATAATTATTATTACATAACAAGTAATCCGCATATCCTAACTCTGCTAGACATTTCATCAAACACCTAACACGCATACACATAAAAGGGTTCGTCTAACAAATACACTCATAAAAATTAAAACCGAAATCCAAACACAACATCAAAGTTCAAAACCCAAGTTCCAAAACACAAAAAATGTATTAAAAGTCATCATTTATCAGTATCTAGAGATGAAGAATCCATGACATGATCATCAGTAATAATGGTATCAACTCCTTGTGGGTTATTATCATTAGCTGACAATGATGAAGAAGGTTCATCTTGGGCATTAAGGATCTTGTTCATGTCTCTAACTCTACTTGTGGCAACATTTGCAACCAACACTGTAAATTAAAAAAAGGAAAAAGAGATTAGAAATGATTGAGGTTGGTGATTATGTGGTAACTAAAATGGTTACCTGCGGCTGTTCCGATGGTCCAGACCCACAGGATCTTTACTCCTGGGCTCTTGTCTTTCCACATTTTCTTCTGTGTTTTTGTGTTTGTGTTTGTGTGTGTTTTCTAGTGTTATTGGCTTACTGTGCTTGACTGAGAGTTGCAGTCAATGTTTGACCTTACTAGTGCGTTTGGTATGTTGATGGAATCAGTATAGGTATAGGTTTGAGAATAGAATTGAAAGGAAATGGGTATGTAGATATCATTTTTTATGGGTGTCCACATACCCACAACATCATACTCCTATGAGGAAACCCACATATCATGGGTATCCTCATTCCATTATGGTGAGCCCCATAACCAACCAAACAATATTAATGACTTTCAAAGTCATAGATTCATTCCCATAGTGGGATACCAAACACACCCTTAGTGTGTTAGACCAACTGTAATAGGGTGGTCATGACCTTGGTCACCCACACCATGACCTAGTCGTCTTCTATTACACTTTCAATTGAAGACGCGTCCAATATAGGTATTTTGTAAGGACTCGGTCGTGTAGATGACCGAGTCGTGTGAGGTTGTTATGTGTAGGTGTTTTTGTTAATGATTTTTGTGAGGTATATTTGTGTGTTAAGTGGTGTATGTTTTTTTTGTGACCGCGGTGGACTTATTACACTAATTTTGTTGTGAACTTGGTTGTAGAGAGTAAAAGCTGAGTTGGTGCTGATATGGCAGCGGTGACCGCGGTCATGAAACTCCCTTATTACACCTAGTCTTATTGGTTTTTGGTTTATTCTGTTGGTCTTGTTAAAGTACCCAAATGATAAGGTGTAGTACGTGACACACAGAGGACTCGAATGAGTTCAAGGGGATGAAACAAGTGAACATCTATTATACGCGAAACGGCGAAACGGGGAGCTGGTTGCCTGGTTCTTATCAAGTTAAGGACACTACACGGAAACATGACTCCTTGACATTAGGCCCATAATTCATTCAAAAACAAAAGACATTAGGCCCATAAGATAGCAAAGAACTTTTTCCAAAGTTCTTTTGTAGTAACTAAACTACAAGAAGTATCATTAAATATCACAAACTTCATAAAATGTTCTAATGGATACATTTTGGTGAGTTGTCACGTTAATAAGGTGTCACAAGCCGTCAAGAAACCATTTTTTTTCTCTCTCTCTACAATCAAATTTTACATTTGTCCTGAATTTTGCACACTCCTAACCGCATCATGGAGTTCCTGCACACCTATGTCGGTTCCTGCACATTTATTCCCTACACATGATTTGTTGAAACGTCGCTTTGAGCAAAAGATAACAAATTATCGTATCAGCCACAACTATGATGTACTCATATAAGCCGTCACATTATGTACTAATATCCACATCTATCAAAACTTTTTTTTTTTTTTTTTTTTTTTTTTTTTTTCTGTTTGATTTTATGTTCTTTCATACGATCTGCAACTACATCTGATGTTGTTACACTCTATTACAAAAAAATCAAAGTTGTCCTTAACAACAATCAACCAATATGCGCTATGAACCCTAGTCGCTCGAGGATCCAACTGGACTTCCGGTTTGTTCACAAAATTGGTGATGCAGTCTCATTTTGCTGTAATGGAGCATTGGAGCTAAAGTATAACAGACGCTATGTAATAAATGCTTTGACAGGGTGGCCTTCAAGCTTTGCTCTTTTTATGACCTCCTCCTGCTCAATTACGATACAATAACAATTACATGTTAGAAGTGCAACATTTAGCGACTACGCAATATCATACCATCTTCATATTACAATAAAAATTGTTCTTTTATCAATAAAATCCATGATTTACTAGTACATACCATCATAACTTTGGGTTAGGGATATAAATTTGGGCTTTCTTTTGAATGGGCGAATATAAATTAACTTAATTTTCAGAAACAGATAATTGTTCCATGTCAAAAGTAAAAACATCAACAATTTACCTGGATTACTGTGGTTATACTTCTGGGACCCTGAAATTCTTTCTCCTCCCACGTCACCTCTTGCCAGGTTTTGGAACTCAGCAAGTTCCATGAAACTGGAACTCGAATTGTTTCCACATGCTGCAAAAGCCTCAAGCCATCTGTTCAAAAATGTATTCTTATCAGACTCATACTCAAAAAGTAGCCTGCTACACATAATACATGAGGAAAACATAGTTTATTTGTTTAACACAGAAAACCAAACTCAAGCGGCAAGATCAAGGAAAGTAGTGTTCCATAACTACATTAAACAAATGCACCAAAAATGATTTTGCCGACAGTGATAGGTAATGTGTTAAAACCATGCATACTTCGAGTGATCACGTTGGGTAACCGGTCAAAATGGGCCATTTTTATACACCCGGGTCTGGCTGGTTGCCCCGAAATTAGTGTATCAAATATGATTTCTAAAAATTATATTGTTAAAATAACAATAAAATATTTCTAAAAAATGATAGGAGGTTTTCATGCATTAAAATNAGTTGTCCTTAACAACAATCAACCAATATGCGCTATGAACCCTAGTCGCTCGAGGATCCAACTGGACTTCCGGTTTGTTCACAAAATTGGTGATGCAGTCTCATTTTGCTGTAATGGAGCATTGGAGCTAAAGTATAACAGACGCTATGTAATAAATGCTTTGACAGGGTGGCCTTCAAGCTTTGCTCTTTTTATGACCTCCTCCTGCTCAATTACGATACAATAACAATTACATGTTAGAAGTGCAACATTTAGCGACTACGCAATATCATACCATCTTCATATTACAATAAAAATTGTTCTTTTATCAATAAAATCCATGATTTACTAGTACATACCATCATAACTTTGGGTTAGGGATATAAATTTGGGCTTTCTTTTGAATGGGCGAATATAAATTAACTTAATTTTCAGAAACAGATAATTGTTCCATGTCAAAAGTAAAAACATCAACAATTTACCTGGATTACTGTGGTTATACTTCTGGGACCCTGAAATTCTTTCTCCTCCCACGTCACCTCTTGCCAGGTTTTGGAACTCAGCAAGTTCCATGAAACTGGAACTCGAATTGTTTCCACATGCTGCAAAAGCCTCAAGCCATCTGTTCAAAAATGTATTCTTATCAGACTCATACTCAAAAAGTAGCCTGCTACACATAATACATGAGGAAAACATAGTTTATTTGTTTAACACAGAAAACCAAACTCAAGCGGCAAGATCAAGGAAAGTAGTGTTCCATAACTACATTAAACAAATGCACCAAAAATGATTTTGCCGACAGTGATAGGTAATGTGTTAAAACCATGCATACTTCGAGTGATCACGTTGGGTAACCGGTCAAAATGGGCCATTTTTATACACCCGGGTCTGGCTGGTTGCCCCGAAATTAGTGTATCAAATATGATTTCTAAAAATTATATTGTTAAAATAACAATAAAATATTTCTAAAAAATGATAGGAGGTTTTCATGCATTAAAATCCCAATGAATGACTTTTGAGTTTTGACCCATCTGACATGGTTCTTATAAGCTAATGTTTAGAATTTACTCATGTTTGACCTGTTACATACAAAAGGTATCCAAATCAACCCATTTATAAGTACATGGGTTCAAAGAACAACCTTTAGCTGTTATGTATAATGAAGCAACATATTCCATATTCAAAAAAAGAATCTCTAGAGTAAATGGCATACTTGTAACAAATGCTTCTTCCCACAAATCACGTTTGGACCATGATGGAGCCACTTCTCGTACAGGGATTCCAATTTGTAAACATACCCTGCACAACAAGAGGACTAATTAACACAGCCAATAAACTAGACTTGTATTATCCATTATTATAATTAGAAAATATCAGGTCAGAGATGACAATATGATATAATAAATGCTTACAAACATATGAATAAAGAAACTAAAATGCTAACTTAAGACAGGGGAAAACTATTCGAACATCTATTACAATCCTTTGAAGTAGCTAATATGACATAGGATAAGTGATTTGCATAAATAGTAAACCTTAGTTCAAACGGAAATTCTGTGATGACTTAAAGTTATAAGTATGAATTTTCAACGAATAGTTTGTGGGAGTATTCTTTTAAGTCAGTATGTATACAGCATCATGGTAGTAAAACAATTTTCTTATAATGCTAACGGTATAAAACAAAAGTCACAACAACAACACAGAATGTTATTTGCTAAGTCGAAAAAAAAAGACAAAATTCTTTAAGAAAAAGGAAATGTCCTTTAGTTATAAATTCTATTTCAATAACTGGACATAGAATAAATAGAGATATTTGAGGTTTATATATAAAGTTACAACATAGATGCATCATACACACATCACTTACTCAATGACCACTTTACGTACTACTCCTGGAAGGACACCACCACTAATAGGAGCCGTCTGCAGTTCAAGGGAATAACAATATTTACTTTTCTGCATATTTTCTGCACTTTCACCGTCTTCTTCCATATTATCCTGCATACATGTCAACACTAAGAAAAAAATCAGCCAGAGGATAAAAATTACAGGAAATAAAAAGAAAACAAACCTTTAACAGCATACCTTACGACAAAGAACAAAAAAATTAGTCAAACAGCCCTCAAGAATGTGATCTCCATCACTCGACAGTAAGAGCTCAGTAGCTGATGGAGGCCTCAACTTCTCCAAAGGTTTCCTCATCCTGCTTAGTTAATCATATCTTCAGACTTTTTTGTTTACCCCGGTAAAATATATATAATCACAAAAAGTTGAAGTACAATGGAATGTGGCTGAAGTACCACATTAACCTCAAGCAACGCTTGAACAGCCAAAAAAACCACTCGGTTGTGACATGCCACAGACCGAAACACCTATCTAAATACAATGAATTTTTATTAGTAGACATGTAAAACACCTATCTAAATACAATGAAACACCTATCTAATCATATCTTCATATCTTCAGATTGTTCACTTATTTGAAGACATGTAAAAGTATACACGAATTTTTACTAGTAGAGGTGCCGAATTTAGTATGCGGGCGGGTTCAATAATGGGTCGAAATGGTTTTGGTCCCTACTGGGGTAATCTTTATGTAATTGTCGTGTCAGAGTGACCCAAAACACTTTATGTCCAAATATATATTTATTTAAGATGTGCTATGCACTTTAGGTGACTTTTGACCCATTCTACTTATGAGACCCATTTTCTGTTTAGCCAAGTTTAGTTTACCTGTTTGATCCATTGAAAGTAAAACATACCAAAAGACCCTTTTATAAGTAAACGGGTCCCACTCAAAGAGTGTATCTTTGACGAACTAACTTGAACATGATTTGTTCCATGGCTTGTACTTCTGTATTTTCAGGCTTTAAAAGATTACATATTTGGCAACATTTAACCTGTTCAACCCATTACCTTTCTGACTTGTTAGATATCAAGTATAAACCGAGTCAAAATAGCCATCTAATCACCTTTACTTACTAACATATAGTTTACCTAACCCAATCTGAGTACTTTGCATTTGCAACATCCCTTCCGTGACCCACTACAGCCAGATGAGCACCATTCTTCCGAAGTCCAAATGCAAGAGGAGTATATAAGCTAACATGTAAATGCATACTAAACACCCTACGAACGTCTTCTTCACCAGCCTTCTCATTTGGAACCAATTTCCCCAAGTTTCCACTCACAAGAGCAGTGAACGCCAATTCTGTTTCACTTTTCCTCTCTTTCAAGGCACATGGCATTGCTTTTGTCATTGAATCGTTAACAAGAGACTGAACCAATGATTCCCAGTTTAAAGACTTCAGTTTTTGTAGGGATGCTGATGTCATATTGGTTTCTGGCGGAAAAAGAAGTTTCGGGCATGATTCGAAAAGAATCCGTGCGGAAGTAGCAAGTCTGCGTAAATGTCTTTGATAGAAGAGTCAATTCAGAGCCATTATTACGAGTTCTAAAGGTAGTATAGGCACCTGAAATGAGTACCGTTCAATCTAAGTTAGGCAGTAATTAAAGGAATTACGAATCTTAATGTGGAGAGTCAAATAATAACATTTACTAATCAGGTCATTATTTGCACTAATACGATGGCTGCTAACCACTAACGGGTGTTTGGCATTGCATTTATATAATGATTATTGTGTTTTCTCATTAGTTTCTAGTGTTTGGGTAGAGTGGAACTGATTCTGATTATTAGCTGCAACAGAAGTAGTTCAAATTCATCGAGAATCACGGTTTCCTTATTGAAACTGCTTATCTGCAAATTGCATATTGGTACAACACAGAAGCAGTTTTCAGTGTTTGGTAGAACCAAACTGCTTATCATTCTGCGTAAGTGCGAAATACTCCCTCCGTCTCAAAATTATTGTCCGGAGACAAACATTACAAAGTTTAATAAAAGTGGGTCCACTACAATTTTTAACCACTCATTTAGAATATTCCTCCCCTAAATTCCCTATTTATTACTTAAAAGGGAAGGTGGACAATTTTTTTGAGACAACCTAAAATAGAAATATGGACTATTAATTTGAGACGGAGGGAGTAAACAACTAGTTTGAGATTTTGCTTATGCAAACTCCTTATGTAAATTTTTTTTTCGTACCCTATACCACCTATCTCACAATATATCTCACAAATGCCTCCAACGAGGCTTGAACCCACAACCTTTAGGTTGGTGGGCAACTCACATACCACTAGACCAAAAGCCTTGGTTAACTGCTTATCTGATTTTCTGATCTTTCTTTACCCCTCAATCTCCAAATAAGCAATATCAAAATGTACTATTCTTCTAATTCTGATTGTTAAACCAATCCATCACCACTAAATGGCAAGACACTTGACTTCAATCAAAGGGTTCAAACCTCACTACTTAAACTTGAACTATCTTATTGGCAAATAAATATTATAAAGTTGAAAAATGAAGAAGCAAAGTAGCAAACCAGAGTGAGATTCAAGTAAGGTTGTGACTGGAGGAGCGACAGCTGGTGACACGACACCATTAACAACCACAAACATCCTCCTCCTCCTCGATTTTAATGTTTGGGTTTGCTTATTTCCTTTTTGAATTTAACATGTGTTCAAGGAAATAGATGTAAAGGAAAATAACGAATCTATCAATTTTACAAGGTTTTGGCGTTTTGCTAACAAGTGCTCCCAAGGCACTAGGGCTGAGCACCGAAGGTTCAAAACCGAACCGGACTGACGAAACCGACCGAACCGGACCGACAGCCCGTCGGTTCGGTTTTGGTTTCGGCCTTTCATAAAATTCGGTTTCGGGTCGGTTCGGTTCGGTCCGGTTCGGCCCAAAACCGACAAAAAACATGCCAAAATACACGTAGACCGACAAAACCGAACCGAACCGACGAAAACCGAACCGACCCGACGGCCCGTCGGTTCGGTTTCAGTTCTGGTTTTTCATGAAATTCGCTTCTCGATTTTTTCGGGTCGGGTCGGTTCCGACCCGATGCTCAGCCCTACTAGGCACAAGTTAGTACAGTATGTAATTAATAAAAGAGTAAATTGAAGAAATGGTCTCTGTAGTTTGCTCAGTTTGCACGTCTAGTCCCTGTTCTTTTGAAACTGCAAACGGCGTCCCTGTAGGGAAATATTGGTTCCGTTTTGGTCCCTAATTTTAACCGGCGTTAAGTAGATTCCGTTAGCAGTTATACGTTAGACCTTTTGGCCAACAACCATTGCAGCGTTCATCCTTAAACTAACGACCGTTTATAATTTAAAATTTTCGGTTTAATTAAAGTTTTTTTTATTTTTATATACATTGTTATAAAAACATATACGTTTATATATAAGTTTTTATATACTTTTATATACGTTTTCATATACATTTTTGTATACGTTTTTATACACGTTATTATATACCTTTTTGTGTACATTCTTATATACTTTTTATACGTTTTTTTATTTTTGACCTTTTATATAAGTTTTTATACGCTTTTATACACGTATTCATAAAAAAGTATACGTTATTATATACGTTTTTATAAACGTATATAAAAACGTATACAAAAACATACATAAAAACATATATAAAAACATATAAAAAGTATATAAGAACGTGTATAAAAACATATATAAACACATATATGTTTTTATAAAAGCGTATAAAAACATCTATATATAAATACATATAAAAAGTATATAAAAATATATAACAAAATTGTCTAAAAAATATATAAGAACATGTATAAAAAGTATATATATAAAAAAAAAAAAAAAGTATATAAGAGTGTATACAAAAACGTATATAAGAACGTGTATAAAAACGTATATAAAACATATATAAAAAACGTATATAAAACCCTATATAAAAAGGTATATAATAACGTATATGTTTTTATAAATACGTCTATAATAANGGAAATAGATGTAAAGGAAAATAACGAATCTATCAATTTTACAAGGTTTTGGCGTTTTGCTAACAAGTGCTCCCAAGGCACTAGGGCTGAGCACCGAAGGTTCAAAACCGAACCGGACTGACGAAACCGACCGAACCGGACCGACAGCCCGTCGGTTCGGTTTTGGTTTCGGCCTTTCATAAAATTCGGTTTCGGGTCGGTTCGGTTCGGTCCGGTTCGGCCCAAAACCGACAAAAAACATGCCAAAATACACGTAGACCGACAAAACCGAACCGAACCGACGAAAACCGAACCGACCCGACGGCCCGTCGGTTCGGTTTCAGTTCTGGTTTTTCATGAAATTCGCTTCTCGATTTTTTCGGGTCGGGTCGGTTCCGACCCGATGCTCAGCCCTACTAGGCACAAGTTAGTACAGTATGTAATTAATAAAAGAGTAAATTGAAGAAATGGTCTCTGTAGTTTGCTCAGTTTGCACGTCTAGTCCCTGTTCTTTTGAAACTGCAAACGGCGTCCCTGTAGGGAAATATTGGTTCCGTTTTGGTCCCTAATTTTAACCGGCGTTAAGTAGATTCCGTTAGCAGTTATACGTTAGACCTTTTGGCCAACAACCATTGCAGCGTTCATCCTTAAACTAACGACCGTTTATAATTTAAAATTTTCGGTTTAATTAAAGTTTTTTTTATTTTTATATACATTGTTATAAAAACATATACGTTTATATATAAGTTTTTATATACTTTTATATACGTTTTCATATACATTTTTGTATACGTTTTTATACACGTTATTATATACCTTTTTGTGTACATTCTTATATACTTTTTATACGTTTTTTTATTTTTGACCTTTTATATAAGTTTTTATACGCTTTTATACACGTATTCATAAAAAAGTATACGTTATTATATACGTTTTTATAAACGTATATAAAAACGTATACAAAAACATACATAAAAACATATATAAAAACATATAAAAAGTATATAAGAACGTGTATAAAAACATATATAAACACATATATGTTTTTATAAAAGCGTATAAAAACATCTATATATAAATACATATAAAAAGTATATAAAAATATATAACAAAATTGTCTAAAAAATATATAAGAACATGTATAAAAAGTATATATATAAAAAAAAAAAAAAAGTATATAAGAGTGTATACAAAAACGTATATAAGAACGTGTATAAAAACGTATATAAAACATATATAAAAAACGTATATAAAACCCTATATAAAAAGGTATATAATAACGTATATGTTTTTATAAATACGTCTATAATAATATATAAAAAGTATATAAGAATGTACACAAACCCACATATAACAACGTGTATAAAAACATATACAAAAATGTATATGTTTTTACAAGAATGTATTTAAAAATCAAAAACTTTAATTAAACCGAAAAATTTAATTTATAAAGGTCGTTAGTTTAAAGGGTGAACGCTGCAACGGTCGTTGGCCAAAAGAGCTAACGTGTAATTGCTAGGAATCTAGTTAACGCCGGTTAAAACCAGGGACCAAAGTGGAACCAACATTTCCCCACAGGGATGCCGCCTGCAATTTCGAAAGACCAAGGACTATACGTTCAATCTGAGCAAACCACATGGACCATTTCTGCAATTTACTCTTAATAAAAACAAACTTTCTATTTTACAAAATATGCATTTAATACACATTAAATAAACTGATAAATTACCATATTTGAACATAATTTACACTTATGGTGTACAAAAGTTAATACCTCATGGAAGAAAGATAATAAGAAACGGACGTACTTTTTATGAAGGGGCAATTGCATATATACCCACTAAAACTTGCATATTTGCATATATACCTAAAACATGCTTAACTTGCATTGTACATCATGCATTGAAAAGTTGTATTTTGAGAAAATATGCAAGTTTTTAACTTTGATGGGTATATATGCAATTCCACCTTTTATGAAAATATCTTCCCCCGCATTTAGAAGGAAAGGAAAAATAATATTGGTATATTCTATGTAAAAACCCGTATACTTCTTTCGAAAGATTTGACAGCAACAAATCTAAAAATTTGACAACAATTTAAAGTCATATATGTACGTTAAACATGTTTTTATTTTCTCTTTCTCCAACTTATGAATTCTTTTCTTTTCTCCGACTTAAGCTTGAACAAGCGAGAAGTGATACAAACTGATCTGTCAACGGCTCATTGATGTAAATTCTTTTCCTATTCTACGGTTATAATTTTTTTTACTTTTTCTACGTATCTTAAAAACATTACGAACAAATACTACTTATATTTTCCTTTTCATGTTCTTTTTCTTTTTCTATTTTCCTTTTCAAGTTCTTTTTCTTGTTTTAAAACTTGAGTACTTGACAACATATATATTTGACCTTTACTATCCATTACCTTAACATGTCGTAGAGTTGCTTGGTATGTGTACATTACATGCCTGGATACGATTAAAATGATACTAGAAAGCAGAAAATTATTCAACTAAATTAAGGTATATAATGTTAAGCACCAGTATATGCTACAAACTAANGTTGATACAAAAGTTGGGCGTTCCTTGTTTGGGTTCCTTTCCTCGTATCAATTGATTGATATTGCTTGAGACCTGCGCACTAAGAAAGCAACAAACACCGTTAGGCTTATCGAGGGATTGTCTCCCCCGATTATCCTCTGGCGTGAGAGTAAGTAATCGTGCTTTAGGGTTGTGAAGAGTTAGGGTTTGTAAGTCGTACCTCTGTGAGAGTTATAATGCCCTCTATATATAGACACGAATCCTTGTCGGTTTCGTATTTCGCAAACCTTGGTATATCCCGCGTATCGCGGGTATTTGATATACATCCTATAATTAGGAGATATCGTTTATTTACATTCCTAAATAATCATTGGGCTTGGGCCTCGTGGGCCAAAGCCGTCTAATTGGTAGTCCAATTAGTATGAAACTGGCCCACGCGTAGTGGGCTTGCGTGTGGGTATTGTTTACCAAACGGGTTTATGACCCGGTGTAGACTATACGTCATCACCTTATTTGAACATAATTTACATTTATGGTGTACAAAAGTTAATACCTCATGGAAGAAAAGGTAATAAGAAACGGACTTTTTATGAAAATATCTTCCCCGCATTTAGAAGGAAAAGGAAAAATAATATTGGTATATTTTATGTAAAAACCCGTATACTTCTTTCGAAAGATTTGACAGCAACAAATCTAAAAATTTGACAACAATTTAAAGTCATATATGTACGTTAAACATGTTTTTATTTTCTCTTTCTCCAACTTATGAATTCTTTTCTTTTCTCCGACTTAAGCTTAAACACACTACAAAAAAAAATTGCTATTCTCCACACTTATTTTTGCCACGGTATGGTCAACTGTGGACTTTTTTTTATATGGATAATGATTTTGCTACATTTATAGGTGCGACAAATATTTAAAAAACAACCCACATATATAAGTGTGTACAATTATAATAAAGCTAAGGTGTAGCAAATGTCTCAACACTTTTATTTTTGAACATTTTTTGCAATTTTGCCACACTTTTAGGTGTAGACATTTAAAGAATATTTCCACACTTTTAACCATAGACATTTGGATAATATCTCAACACTTGTATGTGTAGCAAAATTTGTCACACCCATTATTACCACACTTGAGAAAGTGTGAAATCAATAATTTTACACATTTTTAAATGTGACCATTTGACATTTAAAATGTGAAGAATTCAACTAGTTTTTTTTGTCTTTGTAAAGCTAAGGTGTAGCAAATGTCTCAACACTTTTATTTTTGAACATTTTTTGCAATTTTGCCACACTTTTAGGTGTAGACATTTAAAGAATATTTCTACACTTTTAACCATAGACATTTGGATAATATCTCAACACTTGTATGTGTAGCAAAATTTGTCACACCCATTATTACCACACTTGAGAAAGTGTGAAATCAATAATTTTACACACTTTTAAATGTGACCATTTGACCTTTAAAATGTGAAGAATTCAACTAGTTTTTTTGTCATTGTAGTGATGCCCCCCCCCCCCAACACCCTAAGAATTCTTTTCTTGCTACGGTTATAATCTAACACCCTAAGAATTCTTTTCTTGCTACGGTTATAATCTTTTTTTTACTTTTTCTACATATCTTAAAAACATTACGAACAAATACTACTTATATATTCCTTTTTCATGTTCTTTTTCTTTTTCTATTTTCCTTTTCAAGTTCTTTTTCTTGTTTTAAAACTTGACAACATATATATTTGACCTTTACTATGAGCTCCATTGCTTTAACATGTCGTAGAGTTGCTTGGCATGTGTACATTACATGCCTGGATACGGTTAAAATGATACTAGAAAGCAGAAAATTATTCAACTAAATTAAGGTATATAATGTTCAGCACCAGGCCAGTATATGCTACAAACTATAAAATACATCTGATCATAGCAATATGCACATTTAACGCTACTGCCGCAGTTTCTCATTGACAAACCGATTCAGAGTCCCCAACCTCCTCTGTACTCATACTAGCATCTTCATCCCTCGTGACACTCATGCTCGTTGCATCCGACAATCCTCCACCCATAAGCATTGCCTTTCTCTTGCTTCTAGCTTGTCTCCATCGTTTAAGATTTTCCGAGGTCGGTCTATCCCTTGCGCTAACCACACGTTCCGGTTCTTCATCATAAACATCTGAAATCGCCAATCTTTGATAGCTAGAAGCCGTTGTCATGGATGGAAACATGACCGATCTAAAGCAAGAAACAAGAACTACAAGAAACGTAAGGTAAATATATAAAGAAGTCCATACATAAAATGTCCATTTCCAATTTCGTATGAGGTTTTTCCTCCATGGTAGCTGGGAAGTTAAAACTAGTTTTGCTTCATACAGTTGTGGAAGGAAAGGCACTCCCGCCCTTGGGACTAAAGATATCTTGATGGATTGTGTTCGGGGATAATGGAGTTCCTTATATCTTAGGAGGGGTAAATTTACTATCTGGATTTCGTTTTTGATCCCCAACAATAATGGTACGCCTGTGATGAATGTATGCATGAGCCGGATTGGGTGGCTTCGAAATCGTAGCATGCATGGGAGACTTGAGCTACTTATGAGATCCCCATTTGATGACACAGACTCTGCAATTACCTGAACGCAGAACGAGCCAAGTCATGAAACTTGTTTTGTACATAAACAATGTATACATGCAAGGTCATTAAACACGAAGTGGAATTTGAACATGCAAGGTCATTACACATGAAGTGGAATTTGAACAACACATGTGCCACTATAAGCTAAAGCTCTATACTCCTAGGCTTATAATAAGTGCTAATGTCATTAAACACGAACATACTTGGGTTGTGTTTGTTTTTCTAATAAAATTACTTAATACCACTTAGTGGCCTATAGATCTGAATTGTTAAGAGCTTTTTACAATTAACGGTGATTGTTTTTCTCCCTTTGTTTAGAGGCGTCAAGAGGTTTAAACCCTACCTCTTAATGATCTATAACCTAGTTTTTGTATTCTAATCATACAAATGGTTAAAAAAAACACAAACAACATTATTTGATTCACATTCAGAGGATTCCGCCACAGATTAAGATTCAAATATGCAAATCAGATTCAGACTCATAGTCTTTTAATAAAAGAACGACACCTTAGCTTGGTGATGCATTTTAGTGATTATATTCGGATGTCTAGAGCTGGTAATTATATATTTACTTGAAACAAGGTACTTCACTAGTGTTCTTGCTTATGAATCATTTTGCTCATCATTAAATTAGCAAACTAGTCCATTTAGTCTAAATCTCAAAACCTTTTCGAAGTCGAATATAAACTTTCATAGTCCTTAAAGTAGTCATAGAGTCATATACATACTAAAATTAGATTAGATCAAGTGAGAATGGTTTATATCATTACTTAAGTAGTCATTAATCCCTAAAGGTTTTTTAGCTCACTTGATCTTTTATCTATATACAAATTTTAAAACTTAACACAAGTCAAAAAAGTTATTTGGTTTCATTCTACTACAATTAGCCCACTAAATTAAGATAGACTAATACAGGAGTCAAAGCAAATAATAGTGATCTTACTGCAATTCATAAAAAATAAACAAAAGTTTCTAAAAATAGTACACACCTGAAACATCCCAATTTCGCGATTATAATCCGATTCTGGCATAACAAAAACCATCCTAACATTAAAAACATGTCCAACAGGTACAACTTTATCCATCTTACCACCTTTCACATACCCTAAATCCAAAACAGCATAAGGGTTCACTTGAGTATAATCAAAAAACATTCTTTCTTGTATCTTGACAGGTTCCTCAACCCACAACCTAACCAAACAAACCCCAAGCACAACTGACAAAAACATCATTGACATCAAGACCAAACACACATAACCAGCACCCACAAACCCTAAAAGAGCTTTCTTAAACAAGACACTTGTTTTTTCCATTGTTGTAGTGTCAGTGTCAGTGTCAAGGTCGTGGTCGGTTTCTGATGTTTTTTTGGAGATAAGGGAAATGATGGGAGATGTTATGGATAAAAGTGTGTTGGATATGATTTCGGATTGTTGTGAAATGAGTTTAGTGAACATGTTTGGTTGGTGATCATGGTGGTGTGGTTGATGCATATTGGCGGTGGTTTTGGTGTTGTTTCAGGTTGTGAGATAGGCATGCAAAAGAAAACAAAAGAGTGATGGTGATATAATATGGACTGGTGGCATGTTGTTGTTGAGTTGGTGTGACACGTTGCCCTCTTTATCCAATTTAAAATTTGAGACTTTTGTTGTTATGTTTTGAAAAAATAAGTTATTTACAACTAGAGGAGTCCCGTGCACAGCATATAGTTATAGTGATATTTTGGTTAAACAAAATGTTACACAAAATCCTTAACGAAAATATTATTATAGTTGTGTG
>LBNU01017088.1:9290-21089 GCA_014162995.1 Artemisia annua | reverse complement strand
TTTTTTTTGAAAGTTAAATTTCATTCAAAAAACGCACCGGACGGTCCTCAAAGCAAGGACCCCCGGGCAACAAACCGATTACAATAAAGACAATGGATAGTTACACCAAGCAATCCAATCTAAGTCTTTGAATCTAGATCTATTACGAATCCAGAAAAAGGACATCGATTTTATATGCTCCACGACTTCTATGGCCCTCCGTTTTGTATCTTTGAATATTCTATTGTTCCTTTCATTCCATAACGCCCAAATGGAAGTGATCAAAATACCCCGCAAGATGTATTTCCCAATCGACGTAGTGCCTTGATAATCTGCCAGATCCACCAAATCAGTGACTTCAAAGGCGTAAATAGGCGGAATGCGACACCAAGAAGCGACCCGGGACCAAAACTCATCTGCAAAACTGCAACCAGTGAACAAGTGATTCGAAGACTCCACAGCGGAGCTGCAGAAATCACACAGCTGATTCTGCACAGAAACACCACGAGCCAGCAACGCATCTTTCGTTGGGAGACGATTAATAGCAGCTCGCCATACCATAACTTTACATTTCAGCGGCGTCCATCCTTTCCACTTCATTATCCAGGTTTGCGGCTGTACGTTGAATGTTTGCATCAATTTTTTTGCTTTTTTCACAGAAAAAATGCCATCGGTTGCTGCTGTCCATTTCCATCTATCACAGCCCCCTGTCCATTCATAATCAAAAATGTCCGAAAGCAATGAGAAGAGTTCTGAAACCTAATCCGCATCAGAGGGATCTCTGCGCCAATCCCAAGTCAGAATTTTCACACCATCAACAACTCGAATCCTGTCCGCGACGGTCGCCCATTTAGATCTTTCAATCCTGAACAGATTTGGGTAAACATAACGAAGAGGAACATTGTGCAACCAGGAATCTGCCCAGAAACTAATCGAAGAACCATTCCCTACTGCAGCAACGAAATAGCTATTAAGCGTAGCTTCAGTCCCCACTCTTTTTTCACCAATCTTTACAATCTGTTTCCAACATCCATTCGCCGAAGGAGAGCATGGCAGTGATGTCCAGTTTCTACTCGACCCATGGCAACCCAAAACAACCCGTTTCCATAGACTACGAGTCTCGTTTTTAAAACGCCATGTCCACTTAAGGAGTAAGGCGTCATTAACTTGTTACAGCTTTGTTAAACCCAAACCTCCCAGCTTTTTTGGGGATGTAATTGTATTCCAAGCCACCCAGTTAATCTTTTTATCGACACTAGACCCCGCCCATAAAAACCGCCTTGTAATAGACTCTATGTTTTCTATGACCGCCCTTGGAGCTTTATACAACGATAAGTAATAAATAGGTAAGTTTTCTAGAACCGATCTGATAAGAATTATACGACCTCCAATGGATAAGTGTCTTGTCTTCCAGGAAACCAACCGATTTTTAATAACCTCGATCACCCCATTCCAATTATTAATTCTAGACATTTTAGCTCCAACTTTGATGCCCAAATAATCAAACGGGAAGGCTCCTCTTTTACACCCCAACACCTCCATCATGTTATCAACTTCATTGTCTTCAGTACCAATCCCAAATAAATTAGATTTGTGGAGGTTGATACGCAAACCCGAACATAAATAAAAAACTCTAAGAATCCGAGCCGTGCATTGAAGATTTTCACGCGACCACTCCCCCATAATAAGAGCGTCATCCGTGTAGAATAAATGACTAAGATCCACTTCTTCCGCCGTTAGACTAATGCCTTTAAGAACCCCAATAGCTTTGGCTTTCTCCAACATCCAAGAGAGACATTCCATAACAATCAAGAACAAGAACGGGGATATGGGGTCACCTTGGCGAAGGCCTTTTTCGCATTTAAATTGAAAAGTAGGCGACCCGTTAACAAGAACCGAAGCCGTACTTGAGGCAAGAATACCTTTAATCCATGTACACCATCTAGGCGGAAAACCCATTTGGTTATTACAAAGTTGTCAACCATAGATATATTAAAATAATTTACGCAAAACATTAATTTAAGTTTTTCACTTTCAAAAAAAGTTAGTTTTACATTATAGATAGTACGTATAGATATAAGTTTTGTTTGATATACATAACTCATAAGAGACTATAAAAAATAATTTTTATACTTTTGAAAATCAAAAACTAGATAATGTAGCGTTTAAAAATAATCTCTTTTTATAATCTCGTGCTTTTCAGCAACAATTACTTTTGCCAAACATATCTTCCGATTTCGATATTGTGATTTTAATCGTACGATCTTACACCAGAAAACATTGCCGAAAATGTAGTATCATAGATAGCATAGAAGAAAAGTAAGATTGCGAGATAGCTAGCTAGTAAGATGGATCATGATCCTACTAAAATAATGTAGCAGTGTCTCGTGTTTTTAATTAAGAACCCGTCTTTTTCTTGTTTAACCAATTTTTGTTTAAAAATATTTATCAAACTTAAATAACGTAGCAGCATGTTTTTATTAACAAGGTCGATATTAAGATTAATTCTATCAACTCTCGTTTTCAAGTGACCTAAAAAAAACACTCGTCTCAACTCTAGAAAACAAATACAAAAATTACATTCATTGCAACACACGCTAAGCCGATGATAAGTGTTTTATAAAAGTAACACTGCCTACCTTTAGAATAAAGAAGCCCTTATACCATCTTATCGAGAAGTTGTCGTGCGCTTTCACTGAGAGGGGCAGTCTTGCTCTAAATGACATGGAAAACTATGTAAAATTAGAAGTAAAATGACATTATTAGAAAATTTAAAATCTCAACTATATATAAGCAAAATTGTTTTGCTTACAACTAAAAAAACTTAAAATGATTAACGTTTAATCTTAAATATCTCTTTAAAGCTTAAATTTAATTTTTTCGTTTATTTTTTCACATAAAAAGTCAAACTATTTTGACTTAATGAAATAGTTATCTTAAAACTGTTTACACCAAAAATTAAAAAAAATATGCATGACAACTCTTTGTAGATGAAATTTCTAACAAAAGAGAAGATTTTTTTTTCATTATTTTTTTTATTTTTTATTTAATCTCAACAATAATAGTTTTAGAAATTCATCCGCAAATTTTACTATATAAGACACCATATTTCAAAATTCATGTAATGTTCATTTTCACTTTCTCTAAATATTTTTATAAGTTATATGATACGTTTAAGAATTGTTTTTCGAGTTGAATTATCGCATGTTACAATTTTTTAATTACATTTTAATTATTATATGTTGTATATATAAACATTACACTTAATAACAATATCATAACTATAGTTGATTGTCGCAAGAAAATCCCATACTTAGGCACAGATGTATATTCGTATAAAAAAGGGACATAAATGTGGGCAATAAGTTGGGATAGTGTGAGCATTCAATTGACACTTATCATCTCATTTTCTCTATACGATCGATCTAAACATTAAATTGACAATTATCTTCCTTATTTTCTGTATCCTTACTTCTCATACGTACACAATCATGTCATGAAAATATATATGATCAACTAGATTAAATGTTCATGATCAAACCAGTATCCAGCAGTACTAATGTACTATAGGTAAAAAAATTGTTAAACTTAAAAATGTTAACTTCGTATATGTTAAAGTGAAAAAGTTAATTATAGAAAAAAAATTAAAAAAAAAAATAAAAAAAAAAGGAAAAACAAAACAATTTATTTGTATAAAAATAAGCATGCATAACGTATACAAATCACAAGAAATAGAGATTCATGGACAAATCCAAACTTCCTTTGAATAGTTCACGGCTAGCCATTATCATCCCTATTTTTATGCTAACTGATCACTTTAATCTCTCTTTTCAACCTATATTAAACTCTTATAAATCAAGTAATAATCACTGAGTGTCAGTCAATCAATTGAACCAATAATGCTATTAGGGTTTTGTTAACTTTTTATTATAATGTGTATTCAGAATAATGAAGGTGAATTTGGTGATGATGATGAGTGGGGTGATCTAATCGCCACTCCGAATCGTTTGATTGCTGATGAGTTTTTTGTTTTGAAGGATGAATATATTGATGAAAAATTTAGGGTTGATGAAAAAAGTGGTGGTGATGATAAGGTTAGGGTTTCGGATCCATCGGATACAGGTTGGTCCCAGATGCTTACCATACCGCCGGGAATTAGTTCTGCTTCATTGCTTGATCCGATGACTATGATACCTAATTCTCAGGTAAAGGTCATGGAACCTAGTTGATTAGCCGATTATGCTATCTATATATACATGTTTATAGCGTTTTGATACAACACATAAACAATTTTAGGAATTGAGGGTGAAAAAACATTCTTGACTAATAAGTTTGGGTGATGCTTATTGCAAAATGTATTATTTTGAAAATTACTAACAATCTTAACAAGCAATCCCAAACACTATATATTGCATATATAGCAACAACATTTTAGATGTGTTAGGATCTTTCATCGTAGTCGGAAATATCACTCTCTTTGGATTGACTGGATCTAGCTAGATAATGCTAGCTACTTGTGCTAGTTTTCTAATATAATTTGATTGGTAGAAAACGAGGTGTTAGGCGTTATTCTTATCACCATTATGTTTTTAAGACATAAGAAAAATTACAAGGTCATGGACATGTTGATTATTTAGGGGCACTTTACTATTCTTAAATGAGAATTTGCAACACATTTAAATGGATGATGAAATAGGATTCTCTTAATCTTTGTTTTGTGATGGCTGAAAATTGATCTTACTAGATTTAGGGGATTAGGAGTACTCTGACCTAAATAATATGTATACCAATATTAGCTCACTTTTTACATATGATTAAAGTATAATTTAAGGAGTGTGCATTTTCAAAGTGATTTTTGCGACTTCATGCCAGTTTAATTATTTTGACCAAAAAAAAANCGTATGAAGTTAAGTTAAGAGTTGATTGTTTGCATAAACATGGGTTGGTATATAGAGACGCGTTTAGTATTTTGTGTAGAGAGCCGAGGGCAATTTTGTATGATGTGAAGGAAATTGATGAAAAGATAGAATTTTTAGTGAATGATGATTGATGACATAATACTATACTTTTTTGGATTTTGGAGAAAATTGGGGACAGCTATTCTTTACATAGATAGAAGCTAAGTCACTGCACTGTAGGCCAAGATTATGGTAACAAGTGCACCATAAACATCTGTGACTATTGACCTCGGCAGATACATCGGTAAGTATTACATAACTTTGATTAAAAACCAACATGTTGTATGAATTCCCAAAAAAAAAATGATATCTGGAAATTCATTGTTGTCAAATCCCTCCTTAGTTTTTCTTTTCTTTAGAATGTAAATACTTCATTTGTAAGTTTGAGTATAACTTTAGAACTTTACAATACATTCCGCAACGATATTCAGAGTCCGTGATTCTTGGAAACTGAAATGCTAGAGAATGAACTAATCTTTGGTTTTTATAGGAATCTTCTGCTACTGGAACATTTATGTTACCTCCTATGAATCATGAAAGCTTTGGCATGAATTCGGCATTTGATGACAGTAGTTGTGACAGTAATAGTTTCACATATCAGCAGCCTAATGAGGGTTCACTATTATGGTCTTGCATTTCTGAGCTACAAAATCAGGTGAATTATGTAATTCTCTTTTTAGAAGAATATTTCACTACTGAAACCAAATCTGGCAGTTTTGGAGGCTGGAATTGATGAAAGTCGCAACACAATGACAATGATGCTTGACTTAAATATTTTGTTACTCTCTTCTTGATAGTCCTTGGACCTTTTAATATACATGGGCATAATGTAGAAGGGGAGTTCATAAAATTTGAAATATTTTGGGATATAATTCTCTAACGGGGAACAAAGTGATCAATAGGGTGTTTGGGGTTGTAATTTTAAACAGATAATGTTATTACTTCTGATACATCAATTTTGAGTTTCGAAAGATCGATCGGTCAAAGTACTTGTTCTTATTTTGTTATTATTGGTTTAAAACACACTTTGCAAGAAGCATGTTGGGGTATGCTTTTCAAGAGAAGCAGAAGCAGGTTTAGAAATGGATTGAAAAACTGTCAAGTTGATATCAACGTGATCGTTTATGTTGTCTCACAAGTAAAACAGTGTTTTATGTTGTCTCGCAAGTAAAAAAGTGGAGCTTACAAAGGACCCAACTTTGTTTAAATTTAGAGGTTCATAGTTTAGTTTTCCTTTCTGTCAAACACTATGGCGGTCACTTTGATCTCACTTTGAATTACACCCTAGTTGTTAGTAGTATTTGTTTTGCTTAAGTTTGAATTGCAAATTTGTGAAGCACTGTATTCCATGCCTTAAGTCATAAAGCGCACATACATAAACATCACAAAACTGCTTATATCTAAATATACATTTCATTGTTTGGAATTTTGGAGCTAATGTTGAACATGGAACTTCGTCATGCAGCCTCAAGTACCGTCCGGAATCCCCATGGAACTATCAAAAGAGACCATCACAAAACACAGTGCTACAGCTTTACACTCGCACGCTAATAAGCGGAAATTTCCTATCATACAACCTAAGGACGAAAATGATCCAAAAAGACGTCCCAGTGATGGATACCCAAAAGAAACAAGTCTACCTCCAATGCGGAACTCAGAAGACGGATACAATTGGAGAAAATATGGACAAAAACAAGTAAAGGGTAGTGAATACCCTCGAAGCTATTACAAATGTACACATCCAAATTGTCAAGTTAAGAAAAAAGTTGAACGTTCCCATGATGGTCATATAACTGAGATTATATATAAAGGTGCTCATAATCATCAGGGTCAACACAACACTAATATTGGGTCAAATGATGCTAATGGTTCCTATATTAAGTATGAGGATGGGGAGTTGTGGGAAAATGTTCAACAAGGTGGTAATAACAACTTTTCAAATTGTCGAACACAAGATGGTATTGACATGTCATCTTTAACATCGGTTGCTATTGATAATCATGATCCAATGTCATCCACACAAGGGAAGTCTACAGGAGTTATTGGTAATGTGGAGCGTAACGGTAATTATAATGCTAGTGATGCAGATGGGACCCGTGTAGACGAGGGTGATGAAGATAAATCAGATTTGAAAAGGAGGTGGTGTTTCTTAAACTCATGTAGATTCACTCCCTTCATTACGTTTTGATACAGAAGACAAACAATTTGAGTGATTAGGATTGCTTATCTAAGGGGTATTTGGGATTGCTTATGTTAAACGGCTTAGAAAATTAGCAAGTGATTATGTGCTTATTTTTAGGTGCTTAATTTCTCTAGAATACAAACTTGAAACTGCTTATTCATAACTTTGATTTAAATATCTAGAAGCACATAAACATTTTTATTGAGCATTCCAAAACACCCACTTATAGATGAAGTTTTGGCATATTTACTTATTTATTTTTATGAATTTCAATTATAGGAAGAAAGGAAATTTTCTGATGGAAACTAGCTTGGTAACAAGAGCTATGAGGGAACCAAGAGTGGTGGTTCAAATCGAGAGTGAAGTTGATATTCTGGATGATGGTTATCGTTGGAGGAAGTATGGGCAAAAAGTCGTCAAAGGGAACCCAAATCCAAGGTAATTAATATTAATCTTTCGACGTCATAGGTGAATTTCGACCCATTCAATTATGAACGGGTTTATCTTTTAATTTTAACGGGTCAAATACTTAAAAGAAAATGAACTTTTGCTTAAAAGGAAATGATAGACGGGCTCCTCCCGAGGTGCATTTTCAATGCACACAACCTCCTAAATTTCTTCAACCAATAAAGAATTTTATCGTAATAATATAGTTATGAAATCCAAACTTACATACATATTTTTTGTAGTTCTAAAAATTTGGTCTAAAATGCTTTATTGCAACCCGACCCAACCCACTTTGACCAATAAAAAAATACCCATTTTGACCCAACCATTTTTAAATCAGTAAAATAAGTTACCCGTGTGAACCACTACTAAATGTAATATTTCAAAATGGGTGTGTCGTGCAACCGCGTAACACGGGTTGGGAAACACGTTTAAGTGGTAATTCCAGTACATCTTAAAATGGGCCAGGTTGACACACAAGCATTTCTTGTCATTTATTTTAAAAAATTTATCAATAATAATACCTCATTGTTACAATGATACCCTTCTTTTATAAATAAAAGCAACTTAGCAGGTTTTAACCCATTTTCCGCCTTCATTTCATCAACTTTGAAGATTATTCATTTGACAAAAATTGACCCGTCTTTTCATTAATGGATCTAAACTTTACACCACTTTTATTAGCGTTACAATGTAATTCATTTACTATTACTACAGGAGCTATTACAAATGCACAACTACTGGATGCCCAGTGAGAAAACATGTCGAACGAGCTTCTGATGATTTAAAATCAGTTCTTACAACATACGAAGGCAAACATAACCATGCAATTCCCGCAGCCAGAAACAGCAACCACGCCAACACGGATGTGGGCTCCACCTCTAACCCTCCTAATTCTCTAAGATTACCGAAAATCACTAATGTCCCCAAACCTGAACCACAAGTTCAAGATCATCCACTTATACCCTCAAATTTCCTTACCGGGCCCACAAAATATGGTCATTACCAAAATATGCTACTTCCTGATTTTCCTATTTCACTACAAATGCCACCACCTAATGCAAACATCATGAACGGTTTTGGTTATAACAATAACGGAAATAATGGAAACAATGGAAGATTTATTAAACCAAAAATGGAGCATGATGATGGTTATTATGACACTTTTATGCATGCTCCAGATCATGTAACTGATGCAAGCTCGAGGTTTTGTCATGTAATTCCAAATTTTCAGTCATAAGTTGGATAATTTATATTTTATAATAATTTATTATTCATTTAGAGTAGGACTTAGTTCCTAATCTAGGTTAAGAGGTCCACTGGTCATTATTCTTTTGCTTTATAGTTTCCGTATTTGTATTAAGTGAAGGCGTAGTGTTACCCTTCATATTTTATAAGCATAAAATATCTTTGAGCTCTTTTGAACTTTATAGAACACTTAATTTTTATTTCATTTGACGGTTTAATTTTGAGCAGTGTGTTGTGTTTTATTAAGTGGGATCGTTAGTTTAAACAGTATGGACAAATGCTATGTTGGAAATGTTGATCACTTGTATACTTCAACTATGAATGTTGAGTGACGTCTGTAATAGTAAAAAATTTGGTCCATTTGTTGATGATAGGATGTGTATATCGACTATTAAGGGGTTGTTTGGATCTAAATTTTGAAACATAAGATGGGAATTTTGACACCATCTCCAGTTTATCCATATGGATCTACCCGATTTCCCTTCCTACCAACCAAGTATGATGACGATTACGTTTTTGACATGGTTGATGATAGTTTTGGTAATTAATTCGAACATAGTCATAAACTTATATGATCTACGTTTTTAATTGAACAAAAGGCTCAAATCTGTAATTTCGTTTGCTGAATTTACATGAAAACCAAAATGGTGGTAGAGTTGGCATATTGTCATTCATCTCCTTCTGAGCAGCAATCTACCTAAATAGGACTAGTGTTCTTTGATACAGTGAATACTTGAACATTTAACCGCGCCATGAGCTACGTGTAAATTTATAAAATATACTAAACATATATATTAGATCTCTTTGGACAGATATAATGATCAAGTTAATATTATAATTCTTCTTTTTCTATTCATACATACACTTGTATATTATATTTTTGTTGGTCCATGTAAATTTGAGTATATCTTGATGAAAATAAAGAACAAATTCATTCATAATGAAGAATAAAAGTTACAAGATTACTCAATTCCTACATGACTATATGATAACATCTTCAGCTTCTTTACGGGGATAATTTCGGTATATTATCCCCGTTAGAATGACAATAAACTCTCATTGATCCAAGCTAAGCTTGAGATTTAATGAGAGGATGATACTATAAACTAATACTCAGTATTTTTGTTTGTTTAGAATCAATAACTATCTCTATTACAACAAACATATATATAGTAGAAAATAAACAAAGTATTTGGGGTTAGGTGTGAGTTGTCATCCACTATAAGTGGTCTCTCTTCATCTTCCTCTTTTGGAAAAACACCAACCATCCTTTTGTAATTGTCATAACTGATATTCTCATTTCTATGGCAATTCCTTGTACTATGCTTTGACTTCTCTTTTTGGAAGTTCTCACCCATATTTTCAGTCTGTTGTAGAGATAGCTTCAGGGAGTTAGTGAGTTATTGTCATCACTCACTAACTCCATTACCTTCTTCTTTGGTTCATGGATCATTCACTGAGTACCGCCTCACTGAATGATTGAGTCTTTCTTTTTAGACTCGGTCCGAACATCTTGAAGGTAACTCACTGAGTGACTGTTCACTTAGTGACTTGTTTGTGTTAAAGGTTATATGTCACTCACTAAAATAGCAAATTACTATTTTATTCAGTGAGTGATTTGGCTATTTTATGTTCAAATACTTGTGAGGAATATTTGGGTAAAATATTGACCCAACAGTCTCCCCCTATTTGAACATACAAATAGCCTAAGGTGATTGGGTTTAAATGAGGGACTGAGGGTTCAGTTGGTGGGATCAGGGAATAAGGTTCACTGACCAGATTCAGTTAGAGGTTCAGTGATCTCGGGTTCAGTGGGTGAAGGTTCAGTGAGTAAGGTTCAGGGGGGTTTCAGTGAGTAGGGAGTTCAGTGGCAGAGGTTCAGTACTCAGGTTCAAGGGTTCAGTGAGTATGGGTTCAGTGAGTAAGGTTCAGTAACCTGGTTCATTTGTTGGTGACCAGGTTCAGGTTAAGGGGTTAAGGTTTGGGGGTTCAGTGACATGTCCCACTGAGAGGTTCATGGGTTCAGTGACCGGTTTAGTGACAAGGGTTCAGGGGGTCAGTGAGAGAGGGTTCAGTGGGTTCATTGACTGGTTCAGTGAGATATAGGTTCAGTACCCATTTAATAGTCTTATCTTCAATTGAAGACTAACTTCACTTCAGTCTTGTATCACATACTTGAAACCCATATTACAAATACTCACCCGGTACCCACTGATATTCACAACTCAATGATACTTATAAGTATCTCAAAACCTCAAAACATACTGAAGCTATTTTATTCAGTGATAACTCAGTCCCTTTGAGTTTTACCACACCCTTGAACTTATCAGCCCCTTTGATTTTTACCACACCCTGAGTCGTAAAAGACTGATTCATTCCGCTCCCAGATTCTTCAGGTTTTGGTATCAGCTACCTATTCAGTGGCTTTGGTTTTAGAACTAGCTTATGCTAAGCATAACTCCCTGATGTTTACTCCCTCCCTGATTCTAATCAGACCATGAGCGAACTCAGTTCGAAAACCAGCGTCATTTTGTTACACCCTGAGTGTCCACATGTTGATACAAACTGTTTGGTTATGTGCCCACCACGCTTCCACTGCGCTACTCTGATAGACACCATCGGGCTTTAGCCTGATTCTTTCACCATTCAGCCTCAGCCCGTAAAGCATTCCCTGAATCATAAGCTTATTCCAACACAAACTGAAACATTATCATACTCCCTGATAAATGTTATCAGTCATCACTTCTCAATGAACAATTTATCACCTAATTTGTTCTCATCGCCTGAGTTAGTTAAATTACCCATCTTAACCTGAATCACTGACCTTCTCTGACTCAGTGGTTTCACGGTACTATTGGCATAACAATCAGACCCAACCATTTTAACAACAATAATCCCAAACCACAAATCTTTTGTGTTCACTCAACTATCAGTGACACAATCAACGAACCCACAAAAATAGCAAACCCATCACCATTTCAATCT
>LBNU01017085.1:147413-163467 GCA_014162995.1 Artemisia annua | reverse complement strand
TAGTGAAGATGGTTTAGAAAGTGTAGATAGGAGAGTGATGACGGATTTAGTCACATGTTAACCTTTGTACATTATAAGGCATGGTATTACATAATATAATTCAATGCATTAAAGGCGAGAGGGTGTGTTAGGAGGTGTGATATGGTACACAAATCACTTCACAAATAGAGATGGTCTGAGTATGGATGGTTTAAATTCATCCGTCTTAATGATAATGTGAGTTAAAAGTGTAACCTGACTAAACTATTGTAACGATTACACTCCTTTATGTTTCGCATTAAATGACCTTTCTTTTATGGTTTTCAATACTAGCTCTGGTGATTTTTAATTGGATTGGTCCTTAAAAACTATTATTTCACAAGAAATGGTTTACTAAGTTAGATAGGCTCCCAAAAATAGCTGGTGTTGACTTGAGAGACAATGGCGATAGTACTCAATTCCAAGTGTAGGATGGGGTAACTTTGATGAGACGTTAAAATGTTTACGTTTTTTTATTGGAGAGTATCAATATTTGAGATTCCTATTACTCTCGTATATTATATTTGATCGGTATTTCACCCAAAGTTCGTTTGCGAAAAATAATATTGGAATAGGATGCGTTTTCCTCATAATGTTTAAAAAAGGGGAGGAGTCTAAATTTGAGGATAAAAATCACAAAATATGAGAAGACATTCTGTTTCTGGGCGTTTTCGGAGTGAATATATAAGTGCGGAAAACCATAACAACAAATGTTATCCAGTTTGATTACTAAAGAATAAACAAAATATGGAGGTTATGCGAAGTAGGAAGATAGAATTGATAAATAAGTTAGACCGAAGATTTAAGGCAAGGTAGTGACGCGTGTCTTTGTTGATTGTAGTACGTATCTTTGCGGGACTTAAAAGTATACACATTATGATGGAGCAGAATACTTAGGGTTAATGCAAAATCTGAATAAGGAAAATTAATATAATAAGAAAGTAATGAAGAGGAAGGTGACGCGTCGACAAGCTTCAACTGGGCGTCATGGAACAAATGAAGTGAGCAAATTGGAAAGTTACTCTGACGGGCCAGAGAGTTTATTGGCCTAGTCTGGTGACGGCGTCAGGGAAGGCGTCAGATCGTGGACAAGGCGGCCAGTGAACGACGTCAAGAAGGTCCAATCACAAAACCTAATCGTCGCGTCACGCCGTCACACCTTGGGCTGACGCCGTCCCAAGACTCCGTATTCTATATATATAGGACGAATTTTATTGTTTTTAAAGAGGAACTTGGTGGAGAATTAAGGGTTAAACCTTAGCTCGTGTATTTAACATGACCTTAGATGGGTCTTTTCCCCTCTACTTGCATGTTTAATCTAAGAAATAAGTTCTTCATTCAATCCATACAATATGTCTATGGTGTTGTATGATCTATGTTTGGTGCTTTTCTTTCTTCAACATGCTAGGCTAAATTAACTTGTGTTTGCTTAAGGATTAATGAAAACCTAACTATTAATTATCATGTGATGGTATTGTTTGAATTGTGATTTGGGTGAATGATTTCATCTACGTTATACTTAAGAAAACTGGCCTAACTTTCCAGTATGGTAACAAGCTTGAACGTCTTAGGAAACGTGAAGCGATGTGCGTTAATCGAGTTTTTAAGGTAGGATTCATGCGTAGGTTGCTATCGGTGGCTTATGATAGGATACTGAGTATCGTCATAGAGTGAGGTAGGAGCTTATAGAGTTAAGGGATTGAACGCACGTCCCTAATCGACTTGTTAGGCATTCACCCGTCATCCTCGAAACTCAACATACTAATTACATGGTAAAAGATGTTAGTGGAGAATGAATCTAAGTAAACACACTTCCCACCATTGTGTCCTCAAAATTTTAAGAATTAATTGCATTAAGTAGATTAACTTGGGTTAGTTGGACTAGCAACTAGATTCCGCCCACCCTACAAAAACGAGGAGTTACTGCTTTCTAAAAACATAGAAAATACAAAAATAATCATCCTCCACCCTTAGACCTTAATTAGAGTAGTCTTTAACCTAACGAACACTATTCTCTGTGAGAGAACGATCAATCCCCCGGTACTTGCCACTACACTATACTACATCGGTCAGGTACACTGCCTGGTGGGGATTGTAAGCTTCTCGAGATCCCTCGAGAGGTAAAACGTAGTGCGTAAGCAATCCCTACGCATCATCCATCCCAATTGCTTAGGCAAAAAAAAACAAACGTGTGTTTTACTAATGTCTAATGAATAAATCACTGTTGTTTTATTTTCTAAATAGATTATAGTTTATACATAATTTTCAACTTTTCTAAATAGATTATAGTCTAAAAGTGTTCAATAATTTAATTTACTTTACTTCACTGTGATTAAACTAATCAAAGGGTATGTTTTGGAATGCCACTTATGAAACGTTTGTTTTCTTGAAATCATGTTATGGCTCGTATGTTTTGACACATTTAGGACCTATGTTATGTAATATTATTCCACTAAATTGTTAATGTAACGATTGAAACTTGACTTTTTTTTGTGTTTTACTATTACTTTCGTGTTTGAAATTTTGAACTTTGTCATTTTCAAGAGGATATTATATGAATTTATCTTTGATGTTGAGTAGAAATGTAAAACGGTTTGACTCGTATATCATTTGTTTAAAAAATATGACAAATTAGTAGGATCGTAGGATCGCGATCCGATCCTACGATCTCGATCTTGCAAAGACAAAAACGATCCTGCGCGGGATCGCGATCTTGACAGCCTTGATTAAAACCAACCCCATTATTACCATACCCCTGTCTACCATAATTCTGAAACCTTCTATTTTGAAAACTCACACCTCTGTTTTGCCCACCACTATTAGTTTGCACCCCATTAGTCTGCACAGGAACCGGTCGATTCTTTTTGCCAACCGTAGTAAAACCATCATTAGACTGCATAGGAACTGGACCATCCACATCAATATTCATAGAAACAACAGGATTACACTTAGCAGCATCCGAGGCATTTTTGGCTGCCACTTCTTCCTCTGTTCTCGGCCTAACCTTACACGCAACTGTCGAGTGTCCAAAAGTCTTACAATGAGTACATAACGGCGGCTTCCACTGATATTTGACATCCAATTTCCCAACTTTAGCTGGTCTATTACCTAATGGGGGATAAGAAATCTCAATAGAACACGACAATTCCTCAACAGCATCAACCTCAACTAAGCATCTAGCAAAATCCAACTTACCCGATTTCTTCAAACAATGTTCCCTCGTCATTTTATCCATAAGCATGGGCTTACCCACCCCACTCATAATCTTACCCAAACCATTACCATTACAAAGCTCCAACGGAATATTGTAAACACAAACCCAAATAGGAATTGTGCTCGGTTCCACTTTTTCAAGCCATATCCCTGGTTCCCACACATTAAGCACCAACGGAACGTTATTAACCATCCACGGACCACTTTCAAGAACCGCTTTCATCCCCACCTCACTCTTAAATTTAAAATAGTAAACCCCTGCATTTCTCTTAGTAATTCCTTCTATATCGTACACATGCCACATCTTATTCAGATTTGCATTAACCACCCTAAAATCCATCGATGTCCCGACAAAATACCCATACAATTGCAAAGAACACGCTTCACTACCCTTCTTAATGTCCTCAACTGATATATCAATCCTCCTACTACCATCACTATTCTTAGTAACAAACTGAGGAACAAAGTTCATTTGTAACTCCCTATCCTCTGCTCCTTTCCTCATTTTTTCAGCGAACGATTCTATATTCAAAGTACCATCTGAATTGACAGCATTTACCCCAGCCTTTTTGGATGCCCAAACATTAGTAGAACCATTTCTGTGAAATAAGCTAGGACCAAACCGTACAGACTTCAAACCCAAAGGTGGCGTATTAAGAATACCACTCTCCTCATTATTAGAACCAAACACAAAATTGGAACTACCCTGCACACCTCCACCCCTATCCTTATCAGTTTTCATCATGCTTTCATCCCCATCATGCTCCACACCAGCCACATTGTGACTACTAACATCCTTACTCACTAAACAAGGACCTACATTAGCATCAAACATATTAAAATCGTCCTGGAGATCCACCTTATCACTCCCCATAGTCTGCTTATCACCAACACCTTTATCACTACCAACAGCCTCAAAAGGCTTATTGATAAATGAACCATCATTCTCACTAATCAAAGAATCATTACCAGTCAAATTAACCTTGCTCCTACGTAAATCAATCATAATAGACTTAGAAGAATGAATAGGAGCAACATTACTACCTTCCTTAAACCTCATTTGACTAGAAATAACCTTATCAACAGACATTTTATCCATTAGAACATCATCTAATGGAGTAGAGATAGAACGCTTACCTACAACACAAACATCATCACCAGAAGAATTGCGACTTCTACCTTTCCCATTCAATTTCAAAGACCTAAGTCTTCTTAGGATCGATCCAGCACCAGCAGACGCCGAAGGGGGTGATTTGACCTTGATGCGAACCCCGGAATTAGAATTAGAAGACTTCCTTTGCCTACCACGTGGCTTAGGAGGACGATTAACATCAAATGGAGCAATGGGTTTATGGCTCAAACCCTCAGAAGACATCCCTGTAAGAGTACAAAACTCCTCAGTGATGGCGTCAGGAGTTATAGGTGGATCCGGCGGCATAACAATAATGAAAGAGAAAAGAAGGAATCAAAAGGAATAACGAATTAGAAACACAGCAATAGATCCTAAAATTACAGTAGATCTAATTGTTGTTTTAGGGTTTGGGGATTTCGCCAAAATCACCAAAGAAGAGAGAGAAGATGTCTTACAGTTTCGTTTTACGCGATTTAAACCTACATTTCTAGCGTTAATAGCGTTTTCGCAACCCATTAAACTTATCACTCATTTTTATAAGATAATAATGAGTATATTGATAACTTTAATCATTTCTACAAGTTTCATATTTTACGATACCCGATTTTACGTTTCGTGACTTAACGACTTACAGTTAGCAATTAACGGGACAAAAACTCACTCCGTAACTTATATAAGGCCAAGATTCATCCACCTAGTCCTCCCCCTTGTATATGAACGTGTATAGAGGGATTCACCAAGGCCTTGATGGCTTGGTGAGAGCCATGTAACCATTATGCACTCATGTGTTACATTAGGAGCCATAGAAAGGCTTATGGTCTAAAAACTTCCAAGTATCTATCATGTGTATCATTTTGAGCCAAGCCTTAGTATAAACTAACCTCCTTTAGACCCTATAAATACCCTTCCCCGCCCTCTTGGTCGTTCACAAAACACAACACACAAACATACTCTTCTTTGATCTCCTTCTTCAAGTATTATTCAAGAAAACAAGCTCCATATCAATTCCAAAGCTCTTGTTTAGCTTTGATTGATCCAAGTTCTAGTTTCTTCCATCCTTTGGTGATCTTCCATCCACACAAGTAGTGTTCTAGTAGAAGACTTCAAGTGCCTTCTCAAGTAGTTACAAGTTGGTGTCAAGAGTTTAGAGAAGTTGGAAGCTAGAGATCCTAGTTCTTGTTCTTAACTTCCTTTCTTTAGAAAGCCAAAAGTTGTAAGAAACCTTAACACACTTTCTTGCTAAACATCATTTTCACACTTCTTATACTTTATTTGTGCTACATATGGTCTTTATGTTGTGTTCATGATGTACAAAAACCTTTAAAACAAGTTAAGAGAACTATATGTTAACTTTATGCAAGTAAACATGAAAACTAGTGACATATATTATGAAATACGACCAAAATAGTATAACCATGATATTAGACACTTACCTACTGTTAAAGAGGACTTTACAAGGAAAACATAGCAATTTGAATCACCTAAAACGAGTACACGAGTCAAAAGATACGATCAAAAGAAGTTAGCAAAACCAAAACGCCGAAACTGCCAAAACAAACAAGCTGTTAAACAGCTGACCTTTTTGAACGAGGCCCTTCTGGTCCATTTCACCAAAAAGTTAAAACACAAAAGTTGTCCGGAATGAAGTTTTCCTTTGGTATCAAAGAAGCTCAATTACTGAAAATGCATAACAAATGATATTTTTCTTAAAAATCTTAACAGCCCCTTATTGTACCAAAATGACTACGTATTTTGTCACGGCTAAGGAAAACCAAATGGCCTAAAGGCCTAGGGATGAGATCACAAACGCGGCTAAGGACAAGATTGAGTCTCAAAGACATGTTAACCAAGACCAAAGCCATAGCAAGGCCACAGCTAAGATCTCAAGGCTTTCTAAACCGAAATCATTAACCAAAGTTTTAGTTTTAACAAAACAAAACACTTTGGATCTACTCCATCGATAGACCATAAGATTTTGCAAGTGATATCACATCCGTACTAGACTTAATAAACTTATAAAGATAACAATCTTCATTTAAAATAAACTTTCCTAAGTTTATTCGACCTTAGGACATGTAACTTGTAACGACCAAAAACATATATTTTTTATCGAATACTACAATACTAAGGATCTTCATGTGAGGGGTTCATTAGAGTGAATGGATCGACGAGTTGCTGGATTTAAGGATTAAAGTGTCCTAGCTCCTCGAACTTTTACTTCATGACCTCTGAATTATGATGGCCCGAACGGTAGTACAAGATATAAACTAAACATGTTTCATAAACCGTTTTTATATAACGACATACACAACCTATCAAAGTACTACATCATGAACAATATAAAGACATATATAGGCACGCTCTTGTTTCTTAGACATTGTTCCAACCTAAGTTGCAACAATTATTCTAGGTTGCACGTAGAGGTTTTCCCAGCTTATCCAACGATTTCATTATATCCTTAAACATCATCCAACTCTTGGTGAGTTCATAGCCCCACTTTCTATTACTTAATTGTTTTACAAACCCTTAGGGGGAATACATGCTATTATTTTCAACCGAACACAATGCTTTTAAATTTTATGCTTATCCAATTGTTTTATTGTCACTAAGTACCATTGCTGTCAAACATAAGTCCCTTATCAAGAACCAGTTAATCACTAGCTTTAGTGAGCGCGAATATTGTGCATAGATCTATTGGGATTGACGAATCCCGTTTGTATTGGCCTAGTATGTTCAATCAAACGAATTATATTTGAATAGGGTATACTGACAGAAAACCTACCGGGCACAAATCTGTCAATTGATTTTGGTAACCCGTTAACGTTTTGGTTGCATGAGCTTAGTGTAATAAATACCAGACAATGTTCAACGCTATGGAGTGTATAACAACGTAACCCATACACAGAATAAGGATACAAACAGGACTTAGTCCAATTATAAAATAATAACTGTTTTATTTTTAAACCATTGGTGTGAGTCTAATTAACTCACACTACAAACATATTGTGTTCAACCATTTAATAAACTCTATGAATTTCACTCAACCTTTGTGTTGACAGTTTTAAGCATGTATTTCAGGTCCATGATGTTAGAGGCTGGCACGGAGGAGCACGGATATTCAAGAGGGCTATAAATTTTATTATCATTCGAAAACTCATTTAATGTAATTTGTAAACATGGAACCATCTAGGACCTTATTTTGTAAACTCTGATATTTATATAATTTGAATGATAAATCTTTTAAAATGACTCAATTAGAGTTTGTTTTCTGTTATTATAACTGTTGTGCCATGAAGTAACACCCAGTTTGAATTCCGCTGCGTATCACGAAATTAGGGGTGTTACAAATTAAGTCCCAACATGAGACATTGGGAAGAACTCATTCGCGAGAATGCGTTCGGTATGTGTAACACCCTCATTTTTCACTGATCAAGCGTATCGAATGTGCAAGATCCACTCCTAAAGCTAATCTTCCGTACGGTATGTGTAACACCCCCATTTTTCACTGATCACAGAGGATTTAGGGTTGGGGTATTACTTCGTGGAATCACAGTTACAGCAATAAAAAACGACTCGAAAAGAGACGTTTTTATAAATAAGTTATCATTCATTAAAATATCAGAGTTTTATTAAGATGAGGTCCCGTGAATCTAAGTGTGAAATAGTGTGTGAATGATAACAAGATTGAAAGTCCTCCAAGTTCAATGCCTCCTTCTGCCATGTCTCCACAATTATGATATAGCTAGGATACATGCTTAAAAATTCAACACTAGATGTTGAGTGAGAATCATAGGTTTAAGTGTTAGTGAATACAAGCTGGGCTACGTTGTTACAACCATCTGGGAAAATGTTATGTGTGTGTAACAATTAGGATGCATGCACAATTATCAGGTGCGGGGTATGTTGCAATAAGCTCGTGAACCACACGTTAACAATCTAGGTCATGGGGGCTGCAGACCCACCATGAGGGGATGGGAAGGATAACTTGCCAAAGTTAATCCTTCAGTGGGTTCAAATATAGTACTTATTGGTACCATCCAGAGAGATGTTAATACCAACGGGAGTTGTCAAACTCCAATAGATCTATCAACTATATTCGCGTTCGCGTGGGTAAAATATCCCAAACGATTAGATTCATGAATTGTAGTTATGTAGTGGTGGCAGATAGTTTACTCGTGCAAGAACCAAAGAAAAAGACTTGTATTAACCGTTTAAATAGTATGAGGCTATGAAAACTCACCTGGGCTTAGGGAATTCTAACTAGTGCAAATAGTGACTCAGAAACTAGACTGCCTTACTCATGTATCCTGGTGTGTTGTAGGTGTGGGGATATGTCAAGCTCTAGTTGTTTAGTTTAAGTTTCTTAAGTAATCATTTCTTAAGTTTCTTAAGTAATCATATGAAGCTCCCTACTATTGTATTATATTATCAACATAATACCGTTCGAGCCATCATAATTCAGAAGTTAATACTCCTCACATGAAGTTCCTTACTATTGAGTTATGCTGTTATTAGGGTTTAGTTATAACATAACACCGTTCGGGCCATCATAATTCATAAGGATATGCAATAATCATTTGAGGAGCCAGGGCACTTTAAATCATAAACCCAGCAGACTCGTCAAAATGAAATATTCACATAGTACTCCTCACATGAAGCTCCCTAGTATTGTGTTATGCCTCTAACTTTTAAAAGTAGGTTTGCTATATGTTAGGAATACGTTTATTCACTTAAAATACTCGGTCACCCCGAGTATAGTTTAGCATTAAGTAGCTCGTAGTAGATATCATATTAGTTAGTAGTTTAATAGTTAGTTAATATGTAAATAGTATTCGTTGAGTAAGTCGGGTCTTCACCTACTGTCACTCACTCTACAGCCTGTTTCATGAGGCACTATATTGTAAGTATAAATACCTTCTCCCACCCAAGGGAGAGGGTTGGACCTTTTCACACATTAATCTAATATCTCTTGTGTTTCTCTCTCTAAAAGGCTCCCTCTCTCTCTTTCTTTCTCTGTCTACACCAACGAACCAAACCACCATGGATTTCATGTTTATGTGCTAATGTTATCTTCCAATTGGTATCAGAGCCAAGGTTTCATCTTAGGGCCTTGGATATTTGGATTTGGTGTGGTTTTTATGGTTTTAGTTGGTTAGAATAGTTTTATAGGAAAACACCTTGGTTTGATCTTGTTTGTGATATATAAAGTGTTATGGGTGTACTTTCTTGATTAGTGGTGTTAGATTTACTTATTTTTTCAGGCGGATAGGCTAAATCATTCGTTAGTTTGGAGTTTGAAGCATTTTGGGTCATTTTTCTAACTAGAGATTAGCTCTTCTGTTTGAGTTTCTTCGTAGCGATTAGCTCTGGATAAAGTAGCGATTAGGCCTAGCGATTAGCTTGGTTTACTATATTTGGACAAAAGGACAAATCGCTAGATAGTGATTGGTTTGGCGTTTTGTGGTAGCGATTAATACGCCGTGTCGTGTTGTGAAACTAGTGATTAGCTCCACCCAGCGATTAGCTCAAAGTTAGCGGTTAGCTCAAAGTTAGTGGTTAGCTCAAAGTTAGCGTTTAGCTCAAAAGTTAGCGATTAGCTCAAAAGTTAGCGGTTAGCTCAAAAGTTAGCAGTTAGCTCAAAAGTTAGGGATTAGCTCAATTAACTCCAGCGATTAGCTCCAGCGATTTGCTCCAATGATTAGCTCCAAAGAATAGCTCCAGAGATTAGCTCCAGTGATTAGCTCCAGTGATTAGCTCCAGAGAGTTGCCTCATAGCGATTTGGCATCTAGCGAATTGGTTGACCAAAGTTGACTTTTTACGTCAAAACTTCAAACGGCCATAACTTTTGAACCGTAACTCCGTTTTCAGCGAAATACCTGTCAAAACAACCGGAACAGCCTGAATATTGTGAGGTTTCACCATGAAGTCGTGAAACGAATTTTCGAGGCCCAAATCACCTTCGGAGTGAAGTCTTTGAGGTTTTAAGTTTTCAGATCATAATTTCACCATTGCAACTTGTATCAACCGAACCAAATCACTGGTTGTTGATCAAGTTGTTGTGAGTTGACTATACGCTGCGAGTTGAATAGTTCTGTGATTTGAGAATTGTTGCAATTTGAGTTGTTGCAACTTGTCCAATTACAATCTGATGTTGCAAGTTGATTCTTGCATTGACTAATTGTGATTTGACTTGGTGTGATTTGACTCGTTGTGACTTGACTTAGACAACTAATTACTGTACCTTGCAAAGTTTATCATCTCACACTCAATCACTTAAGTACTCAGTATCATTTCACAGTTTCTTCTTAACTTTGTGAAATCCAGCGAAAGATTCTATTTCTCGGTTTAAGTCATAGAATTGTAAAATCTCGTGCACGTTTACATCATGTCTACTACTTTAGACTCTGTCAGATCTGAGAGTGAACTTCATCAGCCACTAAAATTGCCCGATAATGCAAAGGAAAGTTGCATAGAATGTTTTCGATTGCTTCACTCACATCTCAAGGTTCTCTATGAACAACCTGGATACTTGGGAGGATACCATCGTGCATTCACAACACTTTTTGGTCAAGATGTTGAGACCTTCATAGTCAAAATGACTCTATACTTAGATCAACCTCAACAACAACTTGAAAAAGGTGAATTTTCTGAAGGTAGATCTATGGCTGCATTCTGTGTGATCAACAACCAACTCCAAGTATTCATTAATTCGCGATTCACTGAGGAGTATGATCATGAGAGTCAAATGACGAAAAAGTGCTTTGCTAATTACACGGGAATCGAAGTTGACGTGTTCAGAGTTACACTACTCAAACTTATGGGTAATGTGAAGGAGTACATTATGGAAAGAGCAAATCACAAACTTAAGTATGAGGACAAAGTGAAGGCATGTCAGGTGCAATCAAGTGATGGTATTATGGATTCGGGTAAAGCATCCGATGCTTTACCCGAATCCATAGTACCAATGGCAGAGGATCAGAGACTGATAAGCCTGACACTATCAACAGTTCAATGACCCTTGTTACACCTGATGTGGATGCTTACATCAGACCGCTAAAAGAACAGGTGTCATGTGCTAAGGTACTCAAACTGTATGACATGGTCGATAAACATAAGATTCCCAACAAAGTGCAACAGACAACCGTTGTTGATTCAGATACTGCTAATATGGGAAATAACAATGTTTTCCCATGTGAACTATATGTGAAACACAACGATGTGTCTGTTATACCAAGTAGTGCATCTTCTGTTATTGATAATGATTGTGATTTGCATGAGCACACTGTTTATATTCCTGATGACACCTAGACCACTAGACTTAACATCCTTAAGGATCAGGTGACCATATATGAACAACGTGCAAAATTTGAACTAACCGACCGTGAGCAGAAAATGGATTGGCAAATGCGTGTACTCATGTCTGAACGTAACCAAAAGGAAGAAAAATTAAAAAGGGAGTTGTTTTCTTTAAAAAGGCAGCTTGATCAGTCTGTTAAACAAAAACATGAAATTCAAGAAAAAGTAAAAACTCAAAAAATTGAATTCCAAGAAAAAGAGACTAAGCTCTTAGATGATTTTTCCAGACTTAAACGTTGAAGAATAAACTTTAAAACAAGTTGTACACGCAAGGTCAAACAATTCAAACTGCTCAAATGATTCATACTCATAAAACTTTGTGTGATGAACATAGTGAAAAGGATGTAGGGAGGCCTAAATCTAACTTCCTTAGGAGCGTTAGAACTGCCCAGCCTGTTTTGTATGATGCTAATGTTATGCTTGAGCCTGATCATGCCCCTGATGTGACATCATATGATGTGTCTAATGAGATTGAAGATGAAACTAGAGCTAAATTGGCTGAAAAATTAAAGGATCCCCTGTGCATTAAAAATAAAATTTTGTACCACTATGATTATTCTGAAGACAACAGAATAGCGGTTTTTGTCCCACAAAAGAAGTTAGCTATAGAGCATGTATTTTGGAACTTAGACATAGAAAAAATGCAAGCTGAAAGGATTATGGGTAAAACCCGTACCATGTTTAGGATAGCTGGCCCACCGTTATACCCTAATAACACACCCCATGAATCTTGTTCCTTTTATTCTCCCCATGCAAAATAATACTCTAATTGATCTATATGTTCTTGGTCAATTATTCGCTGATTTTGATAAAACATTTAAAAAGAGAATTACACCTACGGGTATTACTGAAGGGGAAAGGGGCTTTGAACAAACAAAACGGTGTTATTTAACAGAGGTCATGCCATTCTTTAAGCTTGTCAAAGAACATTTTGAGGGAATTCAAAAAACCCTAAACAAAGATGTGGCTGACATGAAAGAGGTGTATAAAACTGTGGAAAGTGAGGGAAAACTTGGCCATTGATCTTAAACATAGTGAAATTGAGAGGAAAAATGTTCGCATCATGAATGAGAATTTGATTGCTAGTTGTGTTGCACAGGATGTGTTTTATACTGCTACTGAATCTGCTTTATCTATCTGCCAATTTCATGAAATGTCTGTTGCATTGAATGTTTTCCAGAATCGTGTTGTTGAGCTTGAGGGGGAGAATTTTAAATTGCGTGAAAAAATTCGAACATGATAACATGGTTAGGCATTTGTCAAAACTAGAGGTTGATAATCTTAACTTGCAATTAAAGTATCAACAATTAAAAGAAATGATTAAAACCTTAAATGCCAAGACATCTTCGGATGCTCCTGAATTTGATGCATATTTTGAATTATCCAAATGTGATGAAAAGATTCAAGCTCACACTAACACGATTCAGAAACTGAGGGCTCAAATTGCCCAATTGAAGTCAACCAAGTATCTTGTGACTGACACCAATAAACAATCGTCGTTAGATTTTCAGAGTTTTCACTATCAAGATACCATTAATAAATTACATCATGATATTGAGTGGTTTCAAGCTGAAAATTCCAATAGTAAACTGCGTTACAAAGAGTTATATGATTCGATCAAGATTATACGTGAGAAAACCAATGAAAAAATAAATCCTTTGCTTAATGAAATTGAAAATCTAAAGACGAAGGTGAAAGGTAAAATGCCAGTCACCATCGGTGACATGAATGGTCCAAAGGTTTCTGCTGTTAGAAAATATGATGTTGATGCTATTAATATACCACTTCCTCTTAGGAACAATAGGTCTGCTCACTATGCGTATCTATCGTATCTTAAGAATAGTCTAGACATGCTTCGGGAGACTGTAGAAGAGGTTAGGATAGTGAAATCACAAGATAGTACTATTCTAGATGCCTGCTTTCTCACCAAACGATCTCAAGAACTTTTAGAATATGCCATTGGTACATGTCCTAAGCATGACTACAAGCAAGATAGTCTCACTGCATCATTTTCAATGACTAAGAACAAGGATGTAACCTTTGAGGCACCCTTGGAAACTTCAGTTCCCAACACATCAAAATATGTTCAACAACTGGAAGTGAAAAAGACTAAGGTTCCCATCAGTCCTTCTAGAGGAGTTAATAGTGACACTAAAGCTAGAAAGTCAAAACCTATGAGAAATATAATAAATGATAAGACTTCATCAACTAAAAGTGTTCCTAAGAAGAAAGTAGAAGACCACATGAGGAACAATAAGTCAGATTTGAGCAAAGAGGATCATAATTCAAGCCCTAATTCACTTTGCAAAACATGTAATGAATGCTTAATTTCGGCTAATCATGATAAATATGTTGAGAAATATTTGAAGTCATCCAACAAAAGCCCAGTTAATAAAGGTTGGAGAGCTAAACGAACAAAGCAAATTTGGAAAGCAACAGGAAACCTTTTTGCCAATGTTGGTTATCAATGGAAGCCCACTGGAAGGAAATTCACTTTAGGAGTTATGTGCCCTTTAACTAGGATAACTAACTCTAAAGTAGTGCCTATTAAGAAATGGAAGCCAACTGGTAGAACTTTCCCCTTAGAGGTCTATTGTCCTTTAACTAGGCCCATTGCATCTACTAGTGAACTTTCCACCATTGAAACGAATGAACCTAAGGTCTTAGTTGCTCCAGAACTTGTTTGCACTAACCAACTGGAAGCCAACTTAAATTGGGGATCCGACACTCCAAACTCTCTTGCTTCGTCTGTTTTCAAATGCAGGTCGTACCAGTCGTCCTTTGACATTTGGACTCAGGCTGCTCATAACATATGACCAGGGATTGCTCTCGGCTCAAGAAATTCGTGAATAAGTTTAACGGGACTGTTAGATTTGGGAACGACCGTTTTGGGGCAATTATGGGTTATGGAGATTATATCTTTGGTGACAGTGTAATCTTACATGGTATACTACGTGGAAGGACTTGGTCACCATTTGTTCTTTGTTGGTCAATTTTGTGATTCCAATCTCGAAGTTGCTTTCAGAAAACGCACTTGCTTTGTCAGAAAATTGGATGGTGTGAATCTTCTTAAAGGCAGTTGTGACACTAACTTGTACACCATCTCTATTTGAAGAAATGATGCAGTCCTCTCCTATTTGCTTTGGTGTCTAAGGCCTCAAAGAACAAATCGTGACTATGGCTCCGACGTTTAAATTACTTGAACTTTGGTACCATCAATGTTCTTGCTCGCAAGGATTTTGTACGAGGTCTACCTAGTTTAAAGTTCGAAAAGGATCATCATTGTTCGGCTTATCAACTGGCTAAAAGCAAGAAGCATACCCACATACCCAAAACTGTCAACACCATCATGGAAGTTCTTCACACCATTCACATGGATCTATGTAGACCAATGAGAGTGCAGAGTATAAATGAGAAGTATTACACTCTAGTTATCGTTGATGACTACTGTCGGTTTACACGGGTGAAGTTTTAGAGAACCAAGGATGAAACTCCAGAGGTTATAATTAAACTGATCTAACAATTACAAGTGAGACTCAACAAAACCGTAAGAATCATCCTCACCGTAATGGAACTAAGTGTGTTAACAAACAACACATTCAATATTATGAAAGTATTAGCATCACTCACTAGAAAAGTGTTCCATGCACTCCTCAGTAGAACGGCGTTGTTGAATGACGAAATCGTACTTTGGTGGAAGCTGCAAGAACCTTGCTGATATTTTCTAAGGCTCCGATGTTTCTTTGGGCAGAGGCCATTGCTACTGCTTGTTACACCCAAAACCGATCCTTGTCATATACTCTCCACAACAAAACTCCATATGGGCTGATACTTGGCAAGAAACCAGATCTTTCTTTTCTTCAAATGTTCGGTGCTCCATGATATCCGACAAGTGATAGTCAAGATCTGGGAAAACTTAAAGCTAAATCAGATATTGGAATCTTCGTTGGTATGCACCAGATTGCTAGGGATACCGAATCTATAACTAACGAATCCAATAAATTATGAAAACCATTCACGTAACATTCGATGAGCTAAATGAGCAACCAGCTCTTGTATACTTGAGTTCAGGACCCGCGTCTAAACTTTTGTCTCCTGAACCTATCCGTTCAGGTCATGTACAGTATTCCACGCCTGCAGTACTTTATGTACCTTGTAACACCCCAACCCGAGAAGGGCTAAAGTGTTCATAATGGAGTCAAATCAGAACACAAGTGAAACGGAGATTCATACAATAAGCAAAGGATACAAGGTTACAACAAAACTAAAACAAAAACAAAGGCTAAAATACAAAACAAAGCCCAACTCAGACTAAGCCCAATCTCATAATATCT
>LBNU01017085.1:108166-130955 GCA_014162995.1 Artemisia annua | reverse complement strand
CGCTGCGAGTTTGGCTCCAGCTGAAATTGGGTTTGACCTTCCATGCCTCATAAGCTTCTTTGAAGTTCCGAGGTCCTTGTCTTGGAGTTGCCCACCTATCGCCGGACTCTCCATTTTGGGAGGACACGTAGTCTACGAAAGCTCGCGTGAGGGTTCTTGTGTGTTCTTGACTAGAGGGTTTAGGAGGTTCGCAGGATTTCATGAGATGTTCGACTTGACCCTCAAGTTCCGTGATCCTACGATCGGGAGTGCTCGAATTGTTAAAAGGCAAAGATATTGCCTTAACCGTTTTTTTCAAATCACGGGGATCGTTCCAACTTTCGTTGTCATAGAGAGCAAGATCTTCTATGAGTTCCCATGATTCCTCCGCACTTTTATCACGTAGCTTACCACCGGCCGCTTGGTCAATGGTTCGCTTTGTGGAGGGGTTGATGTGGTCATAGAATATTTGGACTTGGAGCCAAAGTTCTATGCCGTGGCGAGGGACTTTGTGAAGTAGGTCTTTGAATCGGCTCCATGCCTCATAAAAGGTTTCGCCTTGATGTTGTTGGAACATCAAGATGTCGCTCCTAAGTTTGCTAGTTCTCCCCGGTGGGAAAAATTGGGCAAGGAAGAGGGTGGTTAGGTCGTCCCAAGTGGTGATGGATCATGCGGGTAAGCGCTCGCGGGTAAGCGCTCAAGCCATTGACTAGCTTGGTCACGTAGAGAGAATTGGAATAGGCGTAGTCGGGTGGCCTCTCGAGTGTCAACACTAAGGTCTATAGAATCTACGATTTTGAGGAAGTCCTTAAGGTGTTGATTTGGGTCTTCGGAACGAAGCCCATGGAATGCGCATCCGCTTTGCACCAACCGGATGGTGTCGGATCTCAAGGGTGTCACATTGGCTCCTTGGTTGAGCTCAATGGTGTTTCGATAGCCTTGATGGCTTGGTCGGGAGTACTCTCCTAATGTGTGGGCTCTAGGAGGTGGGTTGGGAAAGTTTTGGTTGTTTAGGTCGAGAAGATTACCACCTTCCATGATGTCGGATGGTAATGGTTACGAACAAAAACACGAAGAAAAAGATAGACTAAAGAGATCCTAGAAAAATAAAATAAAATCTCACTAGAAAGGAGTCTAGTGAGTAGACCTAATTAAAAATAAAATCTAACCTAAACAATAACTATTCCCCGGCAGCGGCGCAAAAAACTTGATGCGCGTGAGATTGTTTACGCACTTTGTTTTACCTCTTAAGGGATCTCAAGAGGCTTACAATCCCCACCAGGCAGTGTACCTGACCGATGTAGTATAGTGTAGTGGCAAGTACCGGGGGATTGATCGTTCTCTCACAGGGAATAGTATTCGTTAGGTTAAAGACTACTCTAATTAAGGTCTAAGGGTGGAAGATGATTATTTTTGTATTTTTATGTTTTTTAGAAAGCAGTAAAATCTCGGTTAAGAAGGTGTGGGCGGAATTAGTTGCTAGTCAACTAACCCAAGTTATCTACTTATGCGAACTAAATTAAAGTTTTGAGAAAACAATGGTGGGGAAAGTAGTGTTTACTTAGATTTCATTACTCCCTAACTATCTTTTACCATTTAATTAGTATGTTGAGTTTGCGTGGATGACGGGTGTATTCCTAACAAGTCGTTGGGAGTGCGTTCGATTCCCTAACTCTATAAGCTCCTACCTCACTCTATGACGATACGTCAAGTATCCTATCATAAGCTCACCGATAGCAACCTACGCATGAAATACTACCTTAAAATCGATTAACGCACATACGATTCACGTTTCCTAAGACGTTCAAGCTTGTTACCATATAGGAAGTTAGCCAGTTTTCTTAAGTCTAACGTAGATGAAACATTCACCCAAATCACAATCACAACATACACATCACATGATAATTAATAGTTAGGTTTCATTAGATCTAAGCAAACACAAGTTAATTTAGCCTAGTATGTTAAAGGGAAGAAAAGCACAAACATAAATCATACAACACATAGACATATTGTATGGATTGAATGAAGACTTATCTTAGATTAAACATGCAAGTTAGAGGGGTAAAAGTACCCTCTAAGGTCTGTGATACACGAGCTAGGGTTTAACCCTTAAGTTCTCCACCAAGTTCATCTTTTAAAACAATAAAATTCGTCCAATATATATAGATAATACGGGCTGACGGCGTCAGCCCAAGGTGTCACGCCGTCACGCCGACGATTAGGGTTTTGTGATGGCCTTCTTGACGTCGTCACGCCGCCTTGTTCCAGATCTGACGGCCTTCCCTGACGCCGTCACCAAACTAGGCTAAAAACTCTCTGGCCCGTCATGAGTAACTTGCAATTTCTTCACTTCAGTTGTTCCTGACATCTTCACGTTGAAGCTTGTGACGCCGTCACCTTCTGTGCACTTTAGGGTCTTTTGAGATTTTGTTGTTTTCCGCACTTTTTCACTCCGAAAACGCCCGAAAATGCTTCTTTTGTGATTTTCTCCTCAAAAGCTCCTAAAATGAGAAAAGAAATGACTTTGGGTGAAATCCGATCAAATAGTATACGAATTAGGACTCAAACTGACCTTTAAAAACGTAACATTTTTCGTCTCATCACATAAGCAGGTGGTTTTCCATTTGTGTTCGCAGCAACAGACGGAAAAAAAAATATAATTATCTACAATTTGGTTTTGGGTTCCCTTTGTGTACGCAGAAGCAAGAAAAAGAAAAAAAAATATATGACTTGTATACATGTTGTATTCAGATCGGCAGCAAGCAACAAGAAAAGAAGCAAGCAAAAAAATAAATAAATAAATGTACAACATCAATATTAATACCAATTTTATTATTCTCAACTTCATTAACCCAGGATTTCAAAAAAATATATATATATATAACAAGCCCTAATTTTTAACAAATCGAAATCTTAATTTCTTCCAAATTAAATTATGCCATAACCACCTATTCACTATCAATTTCAAAAGCCCTACGAAATCTTTATCAATTTCAAAAAAATATATATAACAAAACAAAGAAAATTCCAAACAATTCGTAGCTTTATTTTTCCTTCAATTAAAATGTACCACAGTCTCTAATTTAGCCTTAATTACAAAAGCCCTAACAATTTAGTAACAATTAATCAATTGTAAAAATTAGGGTTTCAGGAACCTTACAATATTTTTGAAGAGAAGAGATTGAAAAGAACTCCAACTCGGATCAAAGCAGCAGCCACACCAAAAGTATGAGTGTGGTGCCTTATGGTCGAGTGGGTTTAAAAGAAAACAAAAATTTCAACTCCAAACCTACCTTTAGAACATCACTTTTTGAATTTAACCAAAAATGGTTAAATTTCAATCTTTGGTGTCTCTTATTCTTAAATCTCTGACTTCTTGGAGAGGAAAAAGATAAATACTGAATTTCCCCTGCGTGCAAGTGGTGACTTGGAGGCATATAGCTGTGCTCACACTTTATATGAAATTGATTAGATTTTAGGTTCTGTTGGAGAGTTTTTGGGGAAAGAATCCTGGTGAGGAGAGAAAGGGACAGGACGAAGCTTAGATAGAGGACTGACTTTTTAGTGTGCGGAACCTACATAATATAGCTCAGAGGGACAGTTAGTATTATTGATTACAAGCTATTTCTTAATAACAACCCACATCAACCATCTTCTTTTTTTAATTCTATTTTTTATATCAAGTATAATATTTTGTTAAAGTAAAAAATAAACACATCTAAATACGGAGTACATTAAATTAAATTACAATAATATTAAAGTGATATTTTATTACATTTTATATTACTAGAGCGTATGTTCAATTAATTTATTCTTATGTATTATGTAAATTAGGAATTCATAGAGTTTGGATATTTGTGACTGCCGAGTCAAAACACTGTCGAACGCGGTCTGTGGCTCGAGGTATATAAATATCAGTTCGTTAATATATATTGTTACTATATATATATTAGTTTATAATTATTGATATTTATTATAATAATGGAGTCAGCAGAATATTTCATATTATCTTGAATAAAAATAAGTTATCAAGTACTGTAGATCGTAGACACAGGTTCGGTCACTCACCGAAATAGTATATGTAAGCTCATATGATGCGTAGCCAAGCGTTACGTACCATATAATACTTAAGTATTGAGTTTATATATTAAAAAATATATAAGAAAAATTCCGTGTACACCAGCATACTCCCGCCTTAGAAAAACACTTCCCGGTTTTCTCTATAGACAAGATAAGATATAAGAGAAAAGAATTAGTATTTACGCTGACTCGTCTTCACTACGATCCCACTGGAATCGGGCCTTTTTTCTTGAGATAACTATTGAAAACCTTGTCGATCAGAAAGGTGGAGTTCATTGGATAAGTTATAATAATTTGAATGTACTATCCCCAGTTCATATCATATCCTCCTGATATGGATAAACATAGCTAGTATATCTAGTGTTAATTGAGACTTCGGATATAGAGCCACCACCTCCCCTCCCATTCATAGGGGATTACCGGTAAACAAAAATATTAATCTGCCATTATTACTGGATAACATACCTATATGCGGCAATACTGGTTAGGTTTAAGATTCACTTTATAATCTGAAGATCCTATTTCTGTAGTCCTTATAGTAGAGCCACCTACATAACGTTCTTTTTATTTACATTTATTGTTATAAGTACACGTACNNNNATGTATTTTGTATTATTGGTAATAGATTTTTAAGGAGTGTATTTATAATTATTATTTATTTTGTGACTGCCGTAGTCAAAACACTGTCGGTACGCGTGTCGTGTGGTGCTCGAGATAAATTATCAGTTCGGTAAATAATTACTAGTGTAGTCATCAAGTAATGTTTTCATATTTTCTTGATAAAAATAACATAGTAGTGGGTTATCGTAGACACAGTGTTCGGGTTCACTTCCCGAAATAGTTATGTAAGCTCATGTATGCTTAGCCAAGTAGTCCGATAATAATAAATGGGCGTTTATTATTTAAAATATAGAGGAAAAATTACCGTTTGTCACAAAAGGCGAGGTTAGTCTCCCGAATCTCGAAGATCTCGGTGTCATATCTGGTCGGTGGGGTGTTGTTACGGTGACTAATGATGAAATCCAAATCATTGGCTTAGAATGTGATGTAATTGATCTTGATAATGAAGATGGTGTTGTGAGGAGTCCTCTTGTGGTGATTTTTTTTTAAAGCATCTTGTTGGTTCATTGNTAGAGGAAAAATTACCGTTTGTCACAGAAAGACCAACCGAACCTTCTTCACATTCAAGTTGAACAGTAAGTAATCTTGAACACTCCCTGGTAAGCTTGCTGCAAATACATATCCTTCACAACCAACTAATAAACTATGCTTGTAACAAAATTAAATACTCAAGTATACCATACAGAATAATGCCTGAGCCTCATCATTTTTCTGAACGGTGTTTTATCCCCCATTATCATCATCGAGCCACTCCTGCACCATGCAAATCCAGCTCCCACTATGCCTGAAAGTAAATACTTCAATTTTAAACTCATGAACTTATACTACGGGGGCATTTGGAAAAGCTTATTCACCCTGTTTACAGGCTTATTTAAGTTTAGCAAACCCTAAAAGCTCGCTCTTTGGATCTTATCAACTTCAATAACACCTTATTGGCTTAAGTGAATAAGCTCATGGTAATAAGGGTCTAAAAAGTGATCTTGTAAGCTTTTATCTAAAATCAGATAAGACCAAAAGCCGGCTAAATAAGCCACTAACCCAAACGCCCTCTAAATAAGCGATGAATTATGAAGCTAATTATTTACTATTTCCTAATGTTATAAACCCAAATCCAAGTAGCATGACCATTAACCTTCCAATCATGAATAAACCATTAAATACCTTCAATAATGCCTGTCGCGCTAGTTTCCACTCTAAAAGCTCTCCTCCGCTTTGTTTCCATTTGAGCGTCAACTTCAGCTTGCCTTGGAGCATTTGCTCCTGCCTCTGTTGCGCTGCTCGCAACCGGGCCTCCTATTCACCATATTTCTATTCGGATATAGAATATAGACAATTAGTCAAACATAAAATCAAAAATCATGTTAAGTTTGCAAAATCTAAAATTCAATATAACAAATACCCTTTTTTGACCGCCTTGACATCAACCACTGTTGTGCATCAGCGAAGGGTTAGGAAGTAGCTTAGTTAACCTTATGTTCATTATACAACTCAAAACACATCTTTCACACGAACATCATCCATCTCCACCGACCTAAACAAACAAACCACAAAATCGTCACCAACAATCCAAACACTAAATCAAAACCGGAAATTTGAACAAATATTCAGTTTATTACCGCTTAGGTTTTTGCGAACTTTTGTCACCCAAAGTTGGACGCATTATGTTAGTTATAGTCAATAATCTTACAAAGATGATTAACTAAATTGACTTAAAATAGCATAAAAGATTAAACTTTAACACCTTATTCAATCTTATACAATTTAAACATCTTCAAAGTTACACATATCAACAACACCCAAGATCTTTAACAAAAACATACCTTTAATTTGTAACCTCGCTGGCGATGAATCCAAACTGAAGCTTCAGAAGCAAACTCCAAAATGGAACCTGTAAACGAAATCAAAGGTTTACTTTTTATAGACCATCTAATTTTTTTTCCCAAATTAAAAATCATAAGAACAAAGATTCATAAAGGCGAAAATTTTATTTATCCAACAAAGATGAAGGGTAAAGCTAACCGATCAACCTCTGATTTACTGATTTGGGATTTAGATTGTGGGAAGAAGTTTCAGGATTCCCCTTCTCCTTCATGATCTTGTTAAGCCGATCTTTGTGGGTGTGTGTGTCGCGTGGGTGGATCAGGAAGATTCAGGAAGAAGTAGATGTATATGGGTTATATTTTTTTTTAGCAAAACACAGTTTTCCTGTGCGTTCTACTGTGTATTCCCTCACACTGCACTGTAGCATCTTTAGTTTAATATTTTTTTTGTGTCTTGCTACAGTAATTTGCTATAGAAAATGGGCTTAAAAGCATCCTGATAAATGTAATATTTATAAATATTAATAATAAAAAATTACACAAGTTTCAAGATTAGTTGCCATATTGTGAGTTTACTACTCTACTGCTATTTTTCATTTTGTTTTAACAAATTAACTTAACTTTAAATAATATTATAGATAAAAAATAAAAAAATAAAATTAGTTGGTGGGTTGGGAGGTATGAAAAAAGTATGGTTGCCACTAAAAAAGGGTTAGGAGGTATGAAAAAAGTATGAATGAGGTGGAATGCTATTATTGGTTGGTTGGGAGGTATGAGATTATTTGGGAGGCATGATTGCCACCACCCTTAAGTCTTCATATAAGCAAAACATCATATCAACAATCCTATTTATGCAAAGTCCAAACAACACAAAAAACACTTGTGATCATCGAGTACCATTCTTATTCATTGTATTTACGGGGTGTATCTTTAATTATGGTATAGGGTACCCGAAATTTATGAGACAACCTGCTTACAAAGATAAGTATTGTGGTTGAATTTTATAATACGATTATACAATGGGATTTTTTTTTCTTATTTAATTATTTATTTATTTATTTTTTTGCTTTGTGACCCAAGTTGTGGGTTTGATTCCAATATTTATAAAACTTTTTTTTTTACTAAAATGTACGCGGCTTCGTCGAGTTAATTCCGAGATTGTTTTCGACAATTTCTTAGCCACCCTCAAATGTACACACTTACTGAGATTTGAACCCGTTACCTCTTGAAGGAAATTAAAGACTTTATCAGCAGGAAATTCGGTGGTGGTTTAGGCTTACTAACTAAACATCCATATTAAAAACGAAAGTCAGTCCTCAATTCTCATATCCTAAAACCAAACATGGCCTTCAGGCTTGACGATGCCAAACCTGATCAAATACCCTCCTTTTTCGTATAACTTAAATAAGAAAAACTCATTCATTTATCTGTTTGTGTTCGACGATACCACACTAACCCCGACATAAAATTTAGTATGCTAGTTTTTAGGGGTAATTTCATATCTCTCCTTCTTAAATTACGCATTCAATGATTATACTTTGGGTATACATGAAAATGGTTGTAATTTGGGTATATATAAAAATATAAAATTAATTATGAAAAAATACGAGACGAGGCGTTTGTTGTTTCATTAGGGGGCTGAGTTCCATTAACCAAAACCAAAGGGTGTAAATTTGCATATTTGAGTCCCAAAAATTACTAATCTCCTCTCACGACATCAACTCCTTGACGGACGGACGGCCACCGGAGATCAAATTTTCTCCTTTTAATATTTTGTAAGTAATAATTCATTCTTGAGTTAATATGCTGGTCAAAGATCTTAAATTTGTTTAAGTTAGATTATTATTATAAGTGGTGCACACAACCTGTTCGATATAATGCCTCGCCGACCTTACTTCCTGATTTATTAATAGATATAAAATTCTTTGTTTTGATATGTGATTAAGGAATTGAGCATATAGGTTGGCAATCTGAGAATTTTATTATAAGGGTCTTCGAAATTCACTTTCTTTAGCAAGAATGTATGTGTTCCCGAAGTAAAAATGAATTCCGGGACATTTTATTTGCTTATAAAGAATGTCTCTTAATCAGTACATTTTGTTTTCTCGTCAGCTTCAACTAATCACAACTTATCAGATTGCAAGCAAATCACTGTTGTTTTACGGTATAGATCTTATCAAGTTTGGATTGAATTATGCACTAGTTAGACCTTGCTTTGAGTACTTTTTCAATCATTTGCAACTAGCTTGATACAGTAACGTAAAATGTTTCGGTGTTTTGATACGGTAATCCATCATAAGCTATGCAGTTGTCGTTAATCTTAGTTCCTGCTCTGTGTATGCTTTAATCTTGGGGGGTTTTGTCACTTTTGTCTTAGTTCTTTTCATTAGTTATATGGCATTATGGTGGGTTCGTATTTCGTATGGGATATGGTGGGAGGCCTTGTATTGTTACTCTGATTGTGCGTGAATTGAATCAGATAACACTTCTAGCGTTAGCTAGGCAATGATTGTGATCGCTTGCGTATAGGAGCATTAGTTATATGGCATTATGGCTACTCTCTAGTTGTTGTTAGTGTTTCTGTTATTTCAAGTGAATAGCACTTTATTTGTGTTAGATCATTGCAAGTTCCCATGTAAAATGAAGGGTTTGGAGTTAAATGTGAATGTGAAAGGGTGATGTTTCACATATGAAATTAGCTAAATCGAAAAATTTAAATGGCTGATATGGAGTTTAAAGTGTAATATTCTGACGTAGGGTTAGAATGGTAATCTTCATTATCCACATAACTCTCCATAACCAGAGTTTCCGACAATTGTTAATAGAATAAAAAAAAAGTCCCGAAGTTAAATTCACCGATGCTATATTTCATTATAGAACGCGTATGGGGATTTTTTTATTACTAGATTGTTTATGTGTATGGCTGCTAACTCTAAAGCTTTGTATTCCCTTGATTAACTTGAACGTTCTATTGGTTTTTAATTTTATTTTTTTTATTATGTGTTAGCTTGTAATTTACAAATCATAAAACTTATTTAACACTGAAATTTCACAATTAGTGTAAGTTAAACACCATTTAGGATATATGTTTCAGTTCAAGCAGCTGCAAGCCAATGCTGTGCTGGTTCCATCCGTAGATACATGGTAGAGTTTGCTGAATATAGCTTGAACTATACATAAACATATGTAGATTAACCCATAAATAAATCATGAACTTCTGGAGTAATTTTCCTCAAAGTTTGAGGATTACGCACTAAAGTAAACAACTATGTTTTCTCACTTTAACTTTTAGGTTTCCAAAGTTGGTTCTGTAGAAGATGGAATTTAGACGCCAGGCGTTTACTGTAGATCTATTAGAGAGATATGCAGCAAAAGGTCATGGAGTTATTACTTGTATGGCATCTGGAAACGATGTCATTGTTTTAGGAACCAGTACTGGATGGCTCATCAGGCACGACTTTGGTGTTGGTGATTCTTATGGTAATCCCCCTTCTGCGCATGTTTTATTTTCTTATTTTTGTTTGACATATATATTTTTATTTTTTAGAAAGGCAAATTATTGGCACACACCTACAAACCACCTAATATCTCACACTATTTCACAAATGTCTCGGACGAGACTTGAACCAACAAACTCTTGGTTGATGGGACACTCACTTCCTTTGGTGACAGTTAATATTGTTATAAATTGCATCTAGTTTTGTCCAACTTTATGATCAATTGTCTTGTGAAGATACTAATTAAGTGAATTTGCCATTATTTATTTTTAGATATTGATCTCACAAGTGGTCGCGGGGACCAGTCGATCCATAGTGTTTTTGTTGATCCTGGTGGCAGTCATTGTATTGCCACTGTTGTTGGGACTGGAATTTCTGATACATATTATATGCATGCAAAATGGTCAAAGCCCAGAGTGTTGGCTAAACTGAGAGGCCTTGTTGTTAATACTGTTGCATGGAATAGACAACAGATTACAGAAGGTGACTGCTTTTAGTATATGAATCATCTCCTTTACATTATAGATGCTCACTCACGCTGTTACATTGAAGCGCTTATTTGTTTTTTAATAACAGCTTCGACACGAGAGGTTATTCTTGGTACAGAAAATGGTCAATTGCATGAAATTGCTGTTGATGAGAAAGATAAGAGGGAAAAATATATTAAGTTTTTATTTGAACTATCTGAATATCCAGAAGCCTTTGAGGGCTTACAGGTATCTTGCTTTCCTAGATTACAATTGTTATAATTCTTTTTATGAATCAGATGATTAAAATATGTGGTATGTTCTTAATATTGTCGTATGTTGTATAGATGGAAACAGCTAGCATGGGCAATGTAACTAGATACTATGTGATGGCAGTAACACCAACAAGGCTTTATTCTTTTACTGGCATTGGAACACCAGAGGTACTTTTGGAAATTAAAATAAATGCTAAATGTATATGGATGCTTTAATTTTTTTGAATGTCATGAACCAATGTCAAATCGTCATGAAATATGTTATCTTTTCCTTAATAAGTTGCTGATAATGTAATTAAAACCTTTTTATTTTCGACTTAGAGTGTCTTTGCCAGTTATGTAGAGCGTGCAGTGCATTTTATGGAGCTTCCTGGAGAGATACCAAATAGGCAAGTGCTCTGTATGCTATAAAACTCTCATTTTAATATTTATATCACTCTCCTATCTTTTAATCTTGCTAGAAATGCACCTATGTATGTTATCACGCAGTGAGCTACACTTCTTCATTAAACAAAGAAGAGCTGTGCATTTTGCTTGGCTTTCTGGAGCTGGTATCTATCATGGTGGTCTTAACTTCGGAGCACAAAACAGGTAGATAATGAAATTAACAAATTACTGTATTATATATAAATACACCCACTTTCGTTGTGATTTACTAATCTAATTCTATTTTTAAATTAATAACAGATCACCGAATGGGGATGAGAATTTTGTGGAGAACAAAGCTCTTTTGGACTATTCAAAGTTAAGTGATGGTGGCGAAGTGGTTAAACCTAGCTCTATTGCACTCTCAGAATACCACTTTTTGCTTCTAATTGGAAACAGGGTGAAGGTGTGCATATAGTTAAAAATACACTTCTATCTATCATCAAAGTTTTTGCAAATTTTTTTTTATCCTTTCAACATTTTTTTTATGATGTGGTAATTGGTATCGTTTAGGTTGTAAACAGAATTAGTGAACAAATTGTAGAAGAACTTCATTTTGATCAACCATCAGAGTCGTCATCAAAGGGGATCATTGGACTATCCATTGATGCATCCGCTGGGTTGTTCTACGCATATGATGAGAACTCAATATTTCAGGTTTGTGTCATGGGTTTCTTTTACTTGTTATTATTCAACTATTTACTTGAATTATCTGTTAAATAATTACTGACTATCGATAGTCGAATAGGTTTCTGTAACTGATGAAGGTCGAGATATGTGGAAAGTGTACCTGAACTTGAAACAATACGCTGCTGCTTTGGAAAATTGTTCTGATCCTTTCCAGAGAGATCAAGTATACTTAGAACAGGTGCAGATAGAGATGCTTTCTTAATTATATGGATATGTTTTTTTTTATTGTCACTGAAATATAGTATACTGGCTATTTTCACGAGATATATTTCTATCTTTATATATATATTATCATATTGTTGTGCAACATGCTTAGCTAATGGGATTGTGTTGCAGGCCGAAGCTGCTTTCTCAGCCAGGGACTTTTTTAGAGCAGCATCGTTCTTTGCTAAAGTGAGTGATTTTTTCTTTTAAGGATTGTTTATTTAGTTTCTCCTCCTCCCATCTCCATTGACTGTAATATCATCTGCAGATCAACTACGCCTTGTCATTTGAAGAGATTACATTGAAGTTTATTACCATAGGAGAACAGGTAAATGCAGTTCTGTTCGTATATTCAGTCTTTACTTATTGAATATGGCACACTTGTTGGACAGTAGAGGCGTTGGCTCTTTAGATAAAAAGTGGTGTTTATATTTTCTGTTTCTTGCAGGATGCCTTAAGGACCTTTTTGTTAAGGAAGCTCGATAATCTTGTGAAAGATGATAAATTTCAAATAATGATGATTTCTACATGGGTCACTGAACTTTACCTCGACAAGGTTCTTCTTCTCTATGCTAATTTTCTTTAATGACTACCAGGTTTAATCTAAAAACAGAAATCGACTCTATTTATGAGTCGGTGGGAGTATAACTCCCAACTGCATCTTCTCATTGCTTGTTTTCACTTGTGTATCATTTTTAGTATCTTCTTTAGATTTCTTTGAAAATTTAATGTACTTACCTCATCTTGGATGTGATGTATAAATGCTTAGATCAATCGATTACTGCTGGAAGATGACTCGCCAAACAACCGCAATTCAGAATACCAGTCTATCATTATGGAATTTCGTGCTTTTCTCAGTGACAGTAAAGATGTGCTGGATGAGGCAACTACAATGAAGCTACTTGAAAGGTTCATACCATTTGGTTGTGCCATATTCATAAATGACCCCCTCTCTGCAATTTTGCGCACTTATTATTTTGTTTTACAGCTACGGAAGAGTTGATGAATTGGTATACTTTGCTACTCTAAAGGAACAGCACGAAATTGTGGTTCATCACTACATTCAGGTTTTTCTTTAGCACTCTGCTTTGTATTCTATTCTGACTTCATAATTACTTGTCATTTTTATTAAAATGTAAAAGTACGAGGTTTGATTACAGTATCTGTTTGATAGTTGAGTCGATGGTGTTTACATTTGACTCAAACTTTATGTCCAATCTTATGATGTATTAAACTAATGTTCACCCATTTTTGTTCTACTTGTGTAGCAAGGAGAAGCAAAGAGAGCCTTGGATGTACTTCAAAAACCTAGTGTTTCTGTTGACCTTCAGGTAATCGTATGGTGGTGAAACCAACTCTCAAATTGGCAATTCTTATCTTATCATCAAACAAAAAATACATTAGTCTTTTTTCTCTTTCTGTTATCTTTCTGACTTTCTCATCATAGTACTAGTTAGCTTTGAAGTTACCATTTATGCGATTGTTATCTTCAGCAAGAGGAGACTAATGAGTTTCAAAAACATAATTTTTGTTACACATACCACCATATTTCAGTCATCATTTCTTTAACGCTTGATTTAGTTCACAAACTGTTATGTAACATCTGCAGTTTACGGAGTTTTATGTTTACTTGTGTTATTTTTGTGGTGCAGTATAAGTTTGCTCCAGATCTCATTATGCTTGATGCATATGAAACCGTCGAGTCATGGATGACCAGGAAAGACTTGAATCCAAGAAAGCTGATTCCTGCAATGATGTCGTATTCAAGTGAACCTCATGCCAAGTAAGTTTACTGTTCGATTATTGATGCTAAAAAGTTTGTTTTTTAATACAAAATTGCAATATATTGATGCATCTCCTACCAAAATATAAACGCAGAAATGAAACCCATGAAGTCATCAAGTATTTAGAATTTTGCGTTCATCGCTTGCAAAATGAAGACCCGGGTGTTCATAACCTCCTGCTCTCTCTATATGCAAAGAAGGTTTGTCATTCTATAATCTTACTATTCCCTAGTTGATTCGAAAAGCAATCAGATGGATTTATTCGATAAAACAATCAGGAAGATGACAGTGCCCTTCTGCGGTTCCTACAATGCAAATTCGGAAAAGGACGATCTAATGGCCCTGATTTCTTCTATGATCCAAAGTATGCCTTACGTCTTTGCCTTAAGGAAAAGCGTATGCGTGCATGTGTCCATATATACAGCATGATGTTAATGCACGAAGAAGCTGTTGCGCTTGCTCTTCAGGTATACTTTAGTAACATATGTGGTTCACGGTTTTGTGTGTCATCTTCTAATGTTTGACTTTGATGATTAAGGTTGACCCTGAGCTTGCAATGGCTGAAGCAGACAAAGTGGAGGATGATGAAGAGTTGCGGAAGAAGCTTTGGCTTATGGTTGCCAAACATGTTGTTGAACAGGAAAAGGGTACTAAAAGAGAAAACATTAGGAAAGCAATAGCATTTCTAAAGGAAACCGACGGCCTCTTAAAGATTGAAGATATCTTACCTTTCTTTCCAGATTTTGCACTAATTGACGACTTCAAGGTAATTATAATCAACAATTGAGAGGAGTTTAACCAGAAATTAATTAATTCTGAACTTTTTTGTAGGAAGCAATCTGTTCATCTTTAGAGGATTATAATCAGCAAATTGAGAAATTGAAAGAGGAGATGAATGATGCAACACACGGTGCGGATAATATAAGAAATGATATCAGTGCACTTGCTCAAAGATACACAGTCGTTGACCGTGATGAGGAATGCGGGGTAATTATATACTCGTGGTTTATTCATATATCTTTTTTTATTAGTAGTTCATTTCTTCTATAATTTGTGAGTTTATTCAACTTAATAGGTTTGCCGGCGGATAATTTTATCTGCTGGTGCGGATTATCGAATGTCAAGGGGTTATACAACAATAAGCCCAATGGCACCTTTTTATGTGTTCCCATGTGGACACGCGTTTCATGCACAATGCCTTGTTGCCCATGTAACCAAATGTACCGATCAAAATCAAGTAAGTACTTAGTTTATAATCAGTTAATCACACACACATTCACTGTGTGATCACTTTCAAATCCATTTGCAGGCTGAGCATATACTGGATCTTCAGAAACAACTCACTTTAATGAGTGTTGAGCCCAAAGTGGGTGTAAATGGTGGTTCTGGTGGCGATGACATCACAACTGTGGCTCCTGTTGATAAGGCATGTCTTACGTGCTTCGTACAAGGTTTAACTATTGATTTGTCGTTTTCAGCATCTTACCTGGTTCTTTATGTTGTGTAAATGATGAACAGATTCGGTCACAGTTAGATGATGCAATAGCGAGTGAATGTCCATTTTGTGGGGATCTGATGATTAGTGAGATTTCAAAGCCGTTTGTTTTGCCGGAGGAATCATATTTGGCCTCTTCATGGGAGATCATGTCCAAGAACGTTGGAGGCGAGAAGGGAATTGCTTTTGTTGTCTAGAAGATGCTTTAACGTTATAACAATTTGCATGTAGAGATGTATTATTTATCTCGAAAAGTGAGTCTGAGATGGGTTTGAGGTGTTCTTTGGTTTTTGTTGATGTGTAGAGTGCGGGTGTTGTCAATATAAATATATTTGAGTTATACGGCACATTGTACACTTGGTTTCTTCAAATATTTCAGCAAGTGATTATCTAAAGTTGGAAGAGAACAACATATAGCAACATTGTCTTGTTATTTTTAAATGAGTTTCTTGAGGAGATCCACTAATTTAAGTTAACATTGTGCAGTTTTATATTTCTATATTTAAGTATCCTCTTGGCCTTGCGAGATAAATTTAAGTTTATAGTAATACATCAGTGTTTGTTTACGCGAATGAATTTTAGCAAGGTTGCCTTTCAGTTAGTGATTTCATACACTTCTTGAGGTTTGCAATATTACCAATGCTTTTGGTGGGCGGAGCTGTTTCGTTTGAGGTTCTGGCGGATTTCGTCTCAGGTGTCATGTTCGTGATCAGTTTGTAAAATGTTTCATGCTTTCTATCGGGTTACAAATTATGACTATACAATTATGTTACCAAAAACTTTATAAAAATAAACAGCTACCGCTTCCTACTACTGCTTAGAGCTCTTTGTTACCATTATCTTCACCAAACCTACCCTATGTAATTCTTATATACAACTATCTCACACAATTCACAATTGTGTCAAACGTGACTTGAACTCACGACAACTTGATTAAGGGAGCATTAATTACCATTATAATTCTAATTTGTGCTAGTTTGTTTATTCATACAACACTGTATGTAATTTGCTTCTAGAAAAAGTACACGTAAAATACAATATTCAGACTTTCAGAGTCAAATCCTCTATCTACAACAAAACAAATGCTCTATTCTCGTGATTTTGTATGTCCATCAGGCCCATAACGTACAAGGACAGATGGGGAGTATATAGACGGGTTTTTAAAAATGAAATTACCAAAAAGGGCTTCACTTTATGTGAAGTGGGTCCCACGTTATAAACCCATAATTTGTGGGGCCAATTAGCGGTAAGATATCTGTTGGGTAGCTACTGGTTACTAGATGAGTCATGTAGATAAGATTTTCATGTGTCCTTGTAGCGTGTAAAAATATAGGGGACCCAAAATATATCGTGATATTTTGGTCAAACTAAGGGTGCGTTTGATCTCTGGAAATACGAATTAGAGAATGAACTTTCATTGTTTAAAATCTTTCAAACATGAGAATGAATGATAGATATATATTTCATATTTCTTATACCTCAAAAAAACAAGCTATGAGTCTTTCATACCTGAAGAGCCCATCACTACTATCAAACTCATATCAATTGTGGTTCATGACAGAATATCAAGCATACCAAATGCACCCTAAATTTTTCTTTCTTTTTCGTTGTATATAGCCAAAAATTTGTGGCTTAAGAACGGGAAATTTGCGTAACTCACAGCCAACTTGACTAAGTTATTAACAAATGGATAAAATCACAACATTTTTTTTTTAATCTAAGATTACTCATGTTATTGTACGTATATTTTAATATATTAAATACATATATTTTGTATGTTTAATGTCCGACGACTAATTGTTGTTAGTTTGTAGCTTCTACAGCTACGCATAAGTTACAAAAGGTCAAGATCTGACATTTTTCACTTCGAATATCATTTCGAAGCAAAAACGATGAATGTGATACAATACGATCACATTGCGAACACATTGCAAATTCAAAACACTTGACGTACACATTTGGTAGGTCAATTGGTGCGTTGCAGCAGAATTTACGATCGAATTGTGAAGTATTACGACTTCATTATCCTTCTTTATAGTGATTTGTGTTCCTTGTTGACCCAACCCAACCCAACCCAGAGTCTGATCTTAAAAAAATCATCTCAAATGTTAAAACATTAAAACATAAGTTCCTTTTTAAAGTTTGTAAAGCAAGTCTTTAAAAAGTAAGTTACGTTAAAGTCCAACATGATTTATCTAGTGAAAACAAGACACGGCTTTGAGAATAAAAAGTAATTGTGAACTACATGTTCGGAATACTTTTGTTGGTAACTTTACGTTTTCATGGTTTCTATATACATATCCGGTCTACTTCGATCATCCATTTTTTCCATGATCTATGTCGTTTGACAATTCATTTCACTACGGTAGATTTATTTCGTTGTTATTAATTAAGGTTGTACTAGACATGTAAAACGTAACGGGTATGTACTGAATCGAATTTAATATTAAATTGAATTGAATTTTACAACAATCATTTTAGAAAAACAACAGAATATCCAGGAATTCTAGACTTTGGCTAATTTTGTGTTGTGCTTCAGTGACTTTGGTGTGATATTTCGTTTCTCGTGTTATGCTTCATTGGCCGGTGTCAAAGTCACCGTGCCCTAAGATGCAGATAAAAAAGTAGCAAAAGCTCTATCAAATATTGTGTTACTCTATAGTGTAAAAAGTAACACATGCTTGACATCAACCTCAAGAGTTCTATTTGCTATGGGTATTTGATATTTTTTATTAGATAAGGTTGACAACAAGAGAACTACTCACTTTAATGGTGATTATCAACAAGTATTTTTATCAACTCGACAAGCCTGATATAGTTAAAACAAAAGCACTTGTTGGAACGATGAGACCGTCAATATCTCGTGATATATTGATAGTGAGGGTGCATTTGAACAATATGGACACCCACGCGTAGACAACCCAGACCTCCTAATCTCTTATCCGAGTTGAGCTCACTGTTTCTATAAGTATCAACTCACACTTGATCTTGGTCTTCAGATACCCAACAATATTTTCCAACACCAACAACTAAAATCCTATAACATGAGTTTTATCACACGTGTATGCATGGCAGCTGGTGTAGCAGCAGTCAATGGACACACTGATCAAGGTTACAAAATGAAATCACTAATCAACTCATTTCGACATCGCAAGAAAGTTTTTGCTTCATCCTCTGGCGTAAATTCCCATGATGCACGACCAGTTTCTAGCTTACTAGAATCGAATGTCAATGTTGGGGATAGTAACACGACACAGTCTGATGAATCTATCCGACAAGTTATGTACTTAAACTGCTGGGGTCCGAGTTGAATAGTCACTTTGTTTTTTGTCAAACTAGCTAGGAATCCATGATGTTAAGTCCTAAAGTGTAGAAGATGCGAGTAGCATTTTCACAAAGAGAAGGCTGTTAATTTGTATACTGTATAGGCTCTTTGTAAACGTACTTGGTAATATTTAACCTCAAACTGATTAGTCCAAATATTTCATTTGGTTATTTCATTATGAAAACTTTTTAAGGACATGATACAAAATTTTGCTAAATCTGTTAAGCTAGTATAATGCCAAACGTTCCTAACTCGGTCGTATAACAATATGGTTCTGAGTGACCTGACCTAAACGTGTCTAGATGAGTTTATATAAAAAGGTTTTAATTTGTACGTTGATGTTAGTTTATCAAACCCGTTAGATCTAACATACTTTTTCGTTAATTTTAGAAGTAGACTCATGGTGTGTTAAAAAGTTTTTCCTATGCTAACTCTTTACTCATATAAACTCATCGGTCTAGATTGCTAGGTCTAGCTAGTTCTAACACTGATCAAAGCACTTAAACGAGATATGTAACTCATTTATCGATTTAACTTGTATCTATATAGTTCAAGTATTCGTATCGAAAATTTTGACCTTCGTAGCAAAATAAAATCTAGCTATAAACGGAACTTGTATTACCAAAACAAATATCAGTAACTCAGTTTATAATTTCACTTTTTAAGTACGGAATATAAAATTACGAATAATGGAAGACAGAGAGGATAAGAATGGAGCACTTTTGCATTATTTGAAATGGATAAATGATGGGACTATAATATTCTACTTCACGATCGTCCTGTCTAGCGTGTAGCGTTTACCCACTTGCGTATTCTTTTTTAGGTATGTATCAAACTTCCTTTTTATATGGAGTGTCTTGGTTACTCTAAATTTTATGAAATGTTTGAGAGACTATGCAAGTCACTTTCCAGTACCAAACATATTCGATAAGCTAACTTGAAAAACAAAACACTTTTGCTTTCGAAAATATATTACGACTATTTATGAGTTATATAACCTATATGATATTCTTTCAATCTATAATATTCTCACTTCATCTTTTGATAGTTGATTCTCCTTTCAGTCTCACATAAGATATTATTGCGTCATGGAAGCTATTTTTTGGCTTTATGATAATTAGTTATAAGGCTATACACAGTGGGAAGGTCATGAATCGGTCGACCCACAAGGTCATGATCGGTCATGCTATTGTGGGCATTTGGTCATGGATCGGTCGAGCAACGAATATTACCTAAGTCGGTCGAAAATTAGACCGTTTTTTACACTACCACTTTTTTTTTTTTTTTTTTTTTTTTTTTTGAAAAAAAAAAAAAAAAAAAAAAAANGGCAATTTAGTCGTGTCTGGTCATCGGAGAGAGAAAGCTGATGTGCAGGTTCATTCTGGGTCACGACTGTGTCTAGCCTAAGAGAGCTAGGTGTATTAACACATCACCGTTATTGATGTGTCACCTTATCATCCTACCAATACTACTTCAATAACTAAAGTACCATCCTTAGCAATAGCACACAATAATAGTTATTAATGCATGTGTGTCATATAACACACCACCAAAAATACCTTCACTCACCCAAAAAAAAATAACAATAATAATAATAATAATAATAATAATAATAATAATAATAATAATAATAATAATAATAATAATAATAATAAAAAAAGCGATCGCGAATCCATCAACGAAAAGATGATCAGTGTGTGAATGACGCCGATCGGGGTGCAGAATGGCAGCACCATTTGCCCTAAAAAAATGCCAACAACGTGCCAAAAAGGCACCTACACCGTGCACTCTAAGTCATAGCATATATGATATTTCTTTTAGTCTATAATACCTCGCATTTCATTTTTTCATAACTGATTTTTCTTTCATTTAGATAGTAGATTTTATTTCGTTTATGAAGCAGCATACTTAGATTTGGTGTGCTGGTAGCTAAAATCACAACTGACAACTCAACATTAAATCACTTTTTACTTCATCACCAACAAGATATAATAAAATAGGAAATGATTTGCACACTTACAAAATTTATTGGGACACTCCATTCTGTGCAATAGATAGTTGTACTTTAAATATAACCTGCTTTAACTGCTAGTACATTGGAGTGTCCCAATAAGATTTGGGAGTGTGCCAATCACTTCCCTAATAAAATAACCAACTTTTTCATTCAAAAATATTCCGTTTAAATACAAATATATCTCACAAAAAACAAAATCACATATATCTCTCTCACAAGTCAGTCTTCAACTTCCTCCAACTTGGTGGGTGGATAGACCGACTTCTCGTTTTCTCTGTCGTAGACTCGTGGGGGCGTGGGGCATTGTAAGGTCGAAGCGTCTTTTGGGTGACCAACACGTTAGTTTTGAGTCCTATTACACAGTCCTACTTTTGTGTAATTGTGTTTTATACATGTTACTTTCTTTGTATCTCTCATCTTGATTAGTTTTGATCGCATCGTGGTTTTGAAACAGTTTATTGTCTATGTCTTACTATTTTCACATCACTTCATAGAATTGAATACTGTAATTATTATTGTCGTGTAGATATCATTTCAGGGTTGGGGTCATATGAGAAGAATATAATTAAGATTAGAAGTAATCAGAACTACAATTGTAAATGCATCCACAAATATAGATGATCATTTAACTATTTCTCTCTTCTTATTTAAGATTAAAAGTAATCAGAACTACAATTGTAAAAATGCATCCACAAATATAGATGATCATTTAATTATTTCTCTCTTCTTATTTGAAACATTTCGCTAAAATTCCTTTCATTTTTTTCATTTCTATAATTTTTCTCCCTGGATACCAACCCTATCATTTTCTATATATTAAAATTAAAAATTGTAAAAGTCCTAACAAAATGGTATAGAACTCTAGAGTGAGCTACTTAATTTGATTTAATTCAATTATGCAGGACATACATAGGTCACACATGTTGATTTTTCCATACATCCAAGATATTATAATAAAAAAACTACAATAATTGTCACTATCACAAGAGTCCAATTTATGTGGTTAACAATTATTATAACCATAACCAAAACCATTATTACAAGACACAAGACTTTTCGCTCGTAGGCCATGGCGGCTTGCATTCTTTATAATTGTCTTGGAAAAATATTTACATTCTAGTTCCAAAACTTATACATCTATTACAAATATACACCCTCATACATCAAGATTTTGTCACTTTCACCCCTCTACTTTTCATCAACTCACATCATCGATCCTCATTAACCGAGGTAACTCCGATCACAGTCAAATCTTTCCAGACAACTTTAACTAGGTCCCCAACAGCTCAAGTACATAACTTGTCGGAGAGAATCATCGGACTGCTTAACTTTGTCCTGACTGCCGACAAAACCACCGACATCAGAACCTATGTTTCCTGAACTTGAGCAACTGAAGGCTTTTTTACCTTGTTGGAAAGATTTCATGCCTGACTTGAGTTTGTGGCCTTGATCTGTGTGGCTGTTCACGACAGCTACACCTGCGGACATCCATGCACGGTTTAGGAAGCTCATATTTTTTAGTTAGTGTTGAGGTTAGATTAAGGTTTTGTGTTTTGGAAATAAGGTTTGGGTGGTGTAGGTTAGCTTGTGTGTGTTTTTGTGGAGGAAATAAAGGATGGGGTGAAGGGGTTTTTATAGAGGGATGGCACGAATATGGGAATATGGGATGTATTCTTCTCGGTAATATATCGTGATAAGTTATAGATTTTTGTTTTCTAGTACCTTCCTTTGTTATTCGTTTTTGATTACTTTATATTCTGTAGATTTGTACAGCTATTGGAAAAGGGTGAGTTAGCCACACCCTCCCTAAGCCACACCCTCCTTATGATTGATGCTTCTGCCGGTTGTACGGTATGTTTCACGGGTTGTACTGTTTGACCAAAATAGGTGGACCCCCCATGGTAGAGAGGGTGTGGTTATTGCATCCCTTGGAAAACTAGGCGAGTTAAAGGGGGTGAGTTAGCCACACCCTCCCTAAGCCACACCCTCCCTAAGCCACACCCTCCCTATGATTGATGCTTCTGCCGGTTGTACGGTATGCTTCACGGGTTGTACTGTTTGACCAAAATAGGTGGACCCCCCATGGTAGGGAGGGTGTGGTTATTGCATCCC
>LBNU01017085.1:84083-100700 GCA_014162995.1 Artemisia annua | reverse complement strand
AAAAAAAAAAAAAAAAAAAAAAAAAAAAAAAAAAAAAAAAAAAAAAAAAAAAAAAAAAAAAAAAAAAAAAAAAAAAAAAAAAAAAAAAAATCCAAACCATGAAAACCACCCCTCCATGAGTGATATCTTATACCCTCATTTTTTTTGGGTCAACGCATTTAAAACCCGATTGACCGACCAACTAAACAGCGTCTTTAAAAACCAACGAAATACAAACCAACGAAAACCAGCAAAAAACGGCGAACCAAACGCCCCCTTAGAATATTTAGAATTCAAAATGAATGATTAATGTTATTTATTTTTAATATATTTAGGTGACTATTAAATATATATTAATAGTTTCTCAATATTTAGGTAATATAATAACTGCAATTAAAAAAAAGAAAAGAAAAAAAGGTTTACGGATATTTTGAAAAGTATATCTGCGGTGTTTTCAAACGGTTATGACGGGTTACCCATGACCGTTACACATTACCCGTCACCCTCTGATGGGTTTATTTTTCACCCACGACTCGTTCGTAGACAAAAGTTGACGGGGCTATCCACTAATCACGATACAAGTACCCACGAGTTATTGGGTTTTTTCTAGCCCGTAGGCGTAGCCATTCTCTATCATTGAGAATTAAATGACCGTAGTTAAAGTGGGGACAGATGGATGAATACTACCAACATGACTCATCAAACCGAACCCAATAAGCACGCCAAGAGCCTATCACTATAACCAATAGCCAACTTTTCAATCTTAATGGCCCACACTCTTTGTTACGAATGAAGGAAGAACGGGGATGGGTATCACATGCGACGTTAAACACCATATATACATGTGTCACCGGGATCTTAAGTCTATGACTAAGTCTATGAATATAAATATAAACAGATACAATTATACACGAATCATCTCACGTTACACATTTTTCAAGCATTTGAAATATCATCTCGTATGCGAAAACAATAATTCTTTAAAGCTATTCGTCAACTTTAAAACTATAGGTTATATACATTGAGAAATATACAAGTTCGTTAAATTACCATCAAACTTTGATTAATACCCCGTTTCATGGTGGTAAGACAAGGGAACAGTAGTGGCTAAGGCCTCACGTGCTATGTGCATACGTGTTGTTCGTTGAAGGCTGAATGGCTGATATGCAACAATAATTTGCATAACAATATTAAATGATGGGCCACCAGAGGTTGCAGTTGGATTTTTCCATGGTGACAAACTGATCAGGGTAAAGTATACGTAACTTTTAGTTAACTATAACTAGTAACAACGATAATAACAGAACAAGAAAATCTTGTTAAGAAAGAGAACCTACTCTCAAAAGAATGTATTAATCCTTGTGTGAGCGTTTAATTGCTAAAAGTAAAACTTGAGGAGCACAAACGCAAACTGGAAAGTTTGAAAAATAACAAGTATGTGTCGGTCTAAACTGGAAGACAAATATATTAGAACCGGGTGTTAGATTAACAGTACGTAAAGTACAACATGCTGAAATGGGGTCTAGTAAAAACGGGCCAAGACATGTTGCAGTAAGTACATGTAAGAAACTTTGTTAAGAAAAAAGTATATGCAAGAAACTGTACGATTTTTATTTGTACATATATATGTTGGCGCAATGGTGCTAGACAGGATTACAGTTTTGGTAAGATTCTGTGGTGAAGCATATGTATATATGCGTCTTTATGCGATAAATAAATAGCACTGCATCACAATAGTGCGTCAAAATATGATACTCCGAATCATTTGTTGGCAAAGCAAGAAAGGGAGACAAATGAGATAAAGTGGAAGAAGATTTGGCTTTAACAAAGAACAATATTATAATTGATTATGTAATATATATAATATTAGTGAACACAATTATATGCAAGTTGGGCTAATATTATATGTTTAAGAAGTACATGATAATACCATTACTTTATGCTCACAAATCCGATTTAATATATACATATTTGTTTACCATGTGGAAGCAACAAGGGGAGGCATCATCTAGTACCAGTTGTAGTGATCATTAATTAATAAAGAAAACAAAATCTATTACTTCAAAGTTCGATTAACATACTACATTATTCTTTACTCCATAATATTGTGAAAAGCTTGTTTTCAACTGATCAGGATGCTTGAACATGCATCCTACGGATTGAGCTTTTCCTAGTAAAAAATATTTCCAAATTTCATTGTTTATTTACTAACTTTACTTCGAAATTTTTATGGCGCATCAAGTCATCAACAATTCAACATGTCTACATATGGCACGTGAAGTGTCATTTGTTCTCATCCCTATACACCAGTCAATGACTCGATAAAGTGTCTACCTCACTCACGTGCACCCCATGCCCACGACTCTTTCCATGTACATCAAGTTTTCTTTAAAAAATTTAGTAAAATCTTTTGCTACAATGCAAAAATGCTTCTTTTAAAACTTTTTAAAATAGTAAAAAACTTTTGCTACTTTGAGCATTGAAGATGTTCTTAATTAATTAGTTGATATAAGTTTGAGGATAATAATTACTCAAAGAAAGTATCTAACTTGTCCATTTATTTTTAATTTATTTTTAATTAAAGCACAAATTTTTGAATTTCGATATATGTGTGCGTATTTGTTCATTTACAGTGATCATTTTACTTTTCGATGCTAACAGAGTGGTTAAAAAATGTAAAGATAGAATAGTCACAAAATAAGAGGAAGAAGACGCGTCTTCGATTTCTTACCACGCGTCGTTCTTATTAGCGCCACCCCCACACGACGCAACGTGGGTGCTTGTTTGGGAGAAGTTGGTCGTTGCCAAGACCGATTTGTTGAAAGTGTGGGTGTAATTTTGATTTTTGTGAGGTATAAGTTAGGTATATTTGAGTGGTGATATTATTTTTTGGGTAAAGAGACAACCCCTAACAAATTTATTACTCGAGAAAAACATTTAAGTATAAAGGATGTGAGTGAATCCCAAATCTAGACCCGTAACATAGAAAAGAAACAAACGCACCAATTGTGCTTCAAACCAAACATATCATAAGAAAATAAACCAAACTTATGAACAACTACTATAAAGATACGAAATAAGAAACTAACGTCTAAACTATTAATATCCATCGCTTCACAATAAGCCCGTTGTTTCTTAGTTAAACCTTCAAAGTCATAAGTGTCATAAATCATAATCTTCATCTTTAAGTAAACTAGCATCTTATGCACCTACATTAGCCATATAATGAGCAGTCTCATTGTATACATCTTCAACCTCATCACTATCGTCCAAAGCGTGATCCACCTTCTTACCGGTATTAGAAACATTATCAGTAGCCTCCTTTTGCCAAGCTTCCCTTTATCATCCACCAGCACAAGTTTCCAATAAAGCATTTGACTTTTAAGATCATTAATCTTTTCAGCCAAAAATGTAGTACCCGGACTATCAAATGCCAAAAATTTTCTACCCTCGCCTTCATCCACTTCCACCATAGGACTTGAAACATCAACATAGTTCGAATTGGAAGGACCCGAACGACCCTTTCCATCCTACGCATCCACCATAGAGCTTAAAACATCAAACGAGTTCGATGTAGAAGAAATTGTAGAATCATTTTTATCATTCGTCTCCTTAGGTTTCCTTGGTGTTATAAGTGAATTTATTTTCACTTGTGAAAAAAAAAATCAAAAAAAAACAAAGTACATTCTTGACTTCAAAACTAATTCCATGTATAGATTAATTAAATGTATTTCACTTGTGAAAAAAAAAATTCCTCACATACATTTAATCTTAGCTGTTTGTATTGATTTTAAAATGTATTTCACTTGTGAAAAAAAATTAATCAAATTAAACAATTAATCTAATTAAAACAATTAAAATCACAAAATAAAATATAATCAAAGAAATTTCACATGTGCGGTTGATAAGCGAACTTAGTATTCGAACCAATCTAAACCCCATGAATAGGTTGCCTTGACATTTTCGTATTCTTAATAAAATCCGAGGCGTGTTTCTTAGGACATTCATTAAGAATATGACCAAATACCTTACAACTTGAGCATACTGGAGGTGTCAACTCGTACTTAATACGAATAGTGTGCATAGTATACCCCTCGCCCTTGAAGTTAGGTACCACCACCATGAGGGAGTGTTTCAACTCCGCATCAGCTCTTAACTCAATTATGGCACATGCATAACTAGACAAACCTCAAGACTCCATGCATATAATGGACGTGTAAGAATCAATCATCAATGGGATGCCTAGTTTTGTAGCAATAACTCTCAAACCATCTTCTTTGAATGCGGTAATAGGAATATCATGAAGCCTAACCTAAACTGGAACATTAAACACATCCTCCTTCATAATATTCGCATCTGGTGACCACTTTTTTAGAATTAATGGCACGTTACGAATTAACCACGGACCATTTTCAAGCATTGCATCCATCCGGTCTTTAGAATTAAACTTGAAGAAGAATACACCTTTCGAATTCAATATAGATTTAACTAGACCAAACTTACTCCAAGTATTCTTTACGTAGTTCTCGACTACCTGGTACGCGACACGTTTGCCCAAAAAGAAACCATACAAAGTATTGCCAAACCGTTCATGAACAATGTTGACAGTGTCCATTGAAACAGTTACATCTGTTCCATTGCCAGCCGGTGCTAATAATTTTTGAAAATTAGCACTTTTCCCACTCGAGTTATCTTTAAAAAACTTGGCATACGATCTTGTCTCTTTAGTATTTTCATTAGAAATAGGTACACCGGTTATTGTTGCTGCATTAGTAGTTTTGGACAAATCAATACTCAGTTTCGTAGCGAAGTCACCTCCTTGTATTTTTAGATGAGACTATACTAGGATGTTTATTCAAATCAGTGCTCTCGTCTTCAAGGACCCCACATGAATCATTCATCGTGTTCAACACAGGACTTGTACCAGATTTTTGTTCCACATTCAAGTTCACATTATCATAATTACCAACAGCCTTATTACCGCGATCGTCCACCACAAAACCTTGTTTATCCTTAACGACATTACCTCACCCTATCCCTTTCAGACTAAAGAAACCCTTTCTCCATAATTAAAACATGCAAACCACACCATAAAAAATCCAAACGATAAGTCAAACCAACCCTAACCGGCAGAGAAACAACCAACCTACAAGAGCGAGCATGTTTCAAATTAAAACCCAACCGACATAAGCTGATTAAGGTTACTCTAGAAACATAAAATGCTTGCACGCCAATCTTAACCAAAACACCAGGAAGAATAAGTAGATCTTATAAGTATATAAACCTTAAAAATATGTAAAGATTAAGCCAGTTAAAGATTGAAATAAAAACCCTTAACGAAAAAGGTAAAAACCCTAATCAGTTTATAAACCTTAATCGCAAACGAACTACTAATAACGAATAACAAAAGGTTAACGATAATGATAGGAGAAGCTAGAGATTTGTTTATAAAAGAGTAAAGAGACCATGTATTATTTTAACTAAAATCCTCAATTATTGAAGGGTCTTCAATATATAACGGCAAGTTCCTAGTCTTTTCCTTTCGTTAAATAATAATCTCAATTTTTTAATAACTTGTCACGATATATCACACGAGAAATATATGCATCTAGAACATGTCGACATATCCACTTATCATTTCCTTTCATACCACTTTTAGTTTCTTGTTTTAAAAAACCACTTGTTTCTTGTTTTAAAACCACTAACCTACCTTTTAGTCTATAAATAGTAACCCTAATTCATCCTTTCTCATTTCACAATCCGTATAACGCTAGTCGAAAAACAAATATGAGTTTCATAAGCCGAGTATTTATGACAGCAGGTGTGGCCGTCGCTAATGGCCACACTGATCAAGGACATAAACTAAAGTCTGGCATTAAGTCCATTCAGCATGGCAAGAAAGCCTTCACATGCTCAAGTTCTGGCAATGATCCGGCTGATCTCCGTCCACTTTCCGGCGTACATGGTTCCGATGTCAGTGGAGAACAAAGAAGGAACCAGTCTGATGAATCTATCCGGCAAGTGATGTACATGAACTGCTGGGGTCCCAGTTAATATATATTTGATCTGAGAAATGAGTTGACTCAGAAATGTAATTGTAAAGTAGGGAGTTTGGAGGGGTGAATGAGTTTAAGTTGAAAGATGAGGGAGTTAATGTGTATATAGCTGGATAAGTTGTGGAACATCAATGTAAAATTTTCCAATAGGACTGAAACTTATCAATCTATAAAGTACCAAGAGCTTTTTAAGCAAAAATTAGCTTTTTGGGAGCATGTGCTTGAGAAATGTGATTTGTTATCGAACATTAATCGGTAAACATGAAGCTTATTTAATGATTGAACATTTGAACTGATGATAAAATCCAAATGCACAACCCCAATTCTCCTTTAAGAAAAGCATTACTTTTGTGGTTTAAAACTTCTTTTGGTAATCACGTTATGTAAGGCTAGTAACAGTAGTAACCCATATTGCATCATCTTTCCGGCTGCCACTTCAGCTTTCTCTCTCCTCAACCCATATTCACCTCTTTCTTCACAGTGATGACCCAAGTAACATTATTTGGATTTTTGTGATTGTTTTGTGTATTAAATATCGGTTGAAAACACAACCGATTGTGTGTTTTGGGATTGCTTGACCGATACTTGCCCAACTCCCCACAAAGGTGACGACCGAATTGGATATCGGTTGAGGGACACGCTCGACCGAAATATTTCGTTCCATTGTCACTAGCCTAATAGTCTTAAGTCTTAATTACTGTATAATCTATTAATCTAGTTGTAACGGAAAAGTGAAAACTATTCTAATGCTTTTTTGTAAACATTAAATAAAGAGGCCAAAGTTATTTATTATTATAGTTTTAATATTTGACAAATATTAATAACTAATAGATTAGGTTAAAAGTGCTAGCTTTTAGTATTATTAGAAGGCTACTTATACGTGAAAAACAATAAATTTTGCAAAGTTTTTTTCCAAGAATCCAAAATTAAGTTTTGGAAGTTAGGCATGTATTTGACACGAAGGTGTCCATTAGTATGGGTTGTCAAATCATTCGAATAGTCCCATTAATCCATTATCATGTTTGTAATTAAGTTGATGGTCCCGCCGTTCAAATTTATTTATTGAGTTGGAATACCAATATATTATGTGTAATTTATGAAGTGATAAAGTGAGTAAATTAAACTTACAAGTTACAACACAATGAGACTGAAGTCATGAAATTCATCTTTGCATTGATGAATATTTTGATTTCAGTTTAAATTTAAGGGCCCGTTTGGTTAGGGTATATGGGAATGAAACTATGACTTTGAAAGTCATTAGTGGTGTTTGTTTTGTGGGCCCAGTAATGAAGTGGGTATATCATAGTCATAGATTCATTACACACCAATTTGGTGTGTATGAAATCCATTCCCGTGGGTCCCTCTTTTTTCCACTACAAAACTCAAATATCTATACACTTTTTCATACCATATTTTCTCATCCAAACATAAACAATCGCAATCATACACTTTTTCTTATCCATTGTCATTCTACCCCATACCAAATCCGATACCGATTGTCATTCCTGGCAACAAACCAAACGGGCCCTAAATGAACTAAACGTTGGGTATCCCATTATCGGAATGAGACTATAACTATAAAAGTGATTAAAAGTGTTTGTTTAAGATGAGGAGGCTACCACTATGGTAATGAATGATAGATATAATTCATACTCTATATACATCAAGAGAGCTAGGTATCGATCTTTCATATGTGAGAGACCCACCACTACTATCAAACTCATACCCATTTTCATTAATGACAGCATACCAAACGCACCATAATATGACTGCTATGATTTTTGGTAGCTTAGATTAGTATGATTCATGTTGTCTCACCTAGAGAATAATCGATCCCTAAACTGAATTCTTTGACATTTTTTATTCTAAAACAAAGGCCTTATTTTTCTTATATGATCTCCACATGAAGATTCTAATAATATTAATAACAAGTACAACTATATTATGAAAATAACTAACATAAAAGGATTACATGTATATTTGTATATGGATAATAATACACTCACTATCATATATAACTTACACGTATATTATACGGACTACATGCATTTGGTATTTCAGTGGTCAAAAAGCATCATATTCCATAAATTGAAAAGCTGAAAATGATATGCAATAATTTTTCCATTGCATTAAGTAAAGGTATACCTAAAATGAGAGATGGGTTAAACTCGGTGATTAAGGTTGGCATAAAGTGAATATATCTCTTTCATGATGTTGTTCTATGATTCTTTTTTGTCTTCATATGATTATTGGTTTTTCATTACGTGTTCATTGATTCAAAATATAGTAAGGGTGCGTTTGGTTCGCAGTATGTTTTGAAAAGAATTGTAATCTGTCAAAGAATTGTAATTTGAATGAATTGTAATTTAAAGAGTTGGAATGTGTTGTAATTGTAATGTGTTGGAATTGTAACTGATGTATTCTGTCACTTTGTTTGGTTGGATCTCAACGTAATTGTAATTCAAAAAAGAAAAAAAAAAAACTTAATAATAATAATAATAATAATAACAATAATAATAAATATTAACAATAAATAATAATACTAATAATAATAATATTAATATTATTATTTATAATAAATTATTATTATATTATATTATTAAAATAATAAAAACATTATTATTTATTTAAATAATAAAAAAATTATTATTATTATTATTATTATTATTATAATAATACTAATAATAATAATAATAATAATAATAATAATATTATTATTATTATTAAAATAATAAAAATAATAATAATATTAATTTAAATATTATTATAATTATTATATAAATATAATAAAAATAATAAATATATGATCATATAAATATTATTATTTTAATATTTATATTAAATATTTGTTATTATTATTATTATTATTATTATTATTATTATTATTATTATTATTATTATTATTATTATATTTTTATTATTATTATTATAATAAATATTTATTATAATAATAATAATAATTATTATTATTATTATATGATTATTATTATATTACTCCCTCCGTCCCTAAATAAATGTCCACTATTAACTTTTAAAGTCTTATTTTTAGAACTTTGACCGTAAATTATTTCATTTGTGTTATGTAATACATAATGAAGATTATACTAATGAAAATGCATTTAAAACTCAATCCACTCATATATTTTACATCAAGTATTATATAACACAAATAAAATAATTTTAGGTCAAAGTTTAAAAACGAAGACTTTAAAAGTCAATAGTGGACATTTATTTAGGGACGGAGGTAGTATTATATAAATATTATTATAATAAATATTAATTATATAACTATTTATATATAAATATTATTGTTATTATATAAATATTATTATAATAAATATTATCATTTTAATATTAAATATTTATTATAATAAATATTTATTATTATTATAATTATTATTATTATTATATGATTATTATTATATTATTATATAAATATTATTATAATAAATATTAATTTTTATTATTATATAAATATTATTATTTTAATAATAATAATAATAATAATAATAATAATAATAATAATAATAATAATAATAATAATAATAATAATAATAATAATAATAATAATTCTGAATTACAACGTAATTCAAAACTTTCCATCCAATATCCTATGTAATCTGAATTCCCTCATTTGATGTAATTCTAATGGCTGAATTACAATTACAACGCAAACCAAACAGCCTACGTAATTTAATCTGAATTACAATTCCCTACATTCTGCGAAACAAACAGCCTACGTAATGTAATCAAATTACAATTACATCCAATTACGCTAGATTACGGCGAACCAAACGCTCCCTAAGAGTAAAATGATCCTTCAGTTTTAGTTAAAAAAAACCCTATCCTGTGGTTAATAATTATAGGGAAAATGATCCATGCTCAGCATGGAAGTTATCTGCTGCGGTATTATAGCAAAATGATGATTCTTGTGTAATTCAAAATCTTAGAAGATGAAAAGTGTAAATGTTTAAAAAAAATTATTCCTTACGGCAGATAAATAGGTGCTGCACGCAGCAACAATGTTACCCCCATAACTATAGCACATAAATATACAGAAAATGGACATTTATTCTATTGGTAATCTTAGACAAATCTTTGTGCGCGTTAATTTGGGTTAAGAGAATGCATAATGCATGATAAAACAAATACAACGAAAGCATTTAAATATGGATAATCATCTCCCTTGCTACTTCTAACAACTTACATTTAATTTGTTGGTAAGAAAAACCAACTTTTCAGTAAGAAAAAAAAAGAATTTGATAAGCAAAATCTTAATCATTGAAAAAGTCAAAAGTAGTTTTGACTCATACAAAGCAAGTGGGCTGGGTGGGTAGGGATGATTGCGAAATGGCAAATATAAAATTGGCCCATCTCTTTCAACAAACTAGAGCCATGCTTTTTTAATAATTGTTTTGATAACAAAAATTAAATAAATTACTCATCCATGATGTATAAACTTGTTCGTATTTTCCTACACTTCATGTATTATCTGACAATTTCGAGATTAAGACCTTCGAAATTATCCATAAGAATGTGGTAGACATAAATAAGACAACACAAAAATTTCAGAATCATACATATATGTAGATCCCTATATCACAGATGACATATATGGACCTAGCTAACGGTGACAGACAGGATTCTAAAGTTTACAAATATTATGAATAAAATCGTTGTTCAAAAGAAAAATAGTGAGTTTGGTCTTAGATGTTGAAGAATCAGTTCCTAGATGTACGTGGTGTTAAGAGACTTTGTTTATATAGACATCGTACTTTAAGAAAACAATAGCAATAGTACTCTTTTTATTTGGTGTTTATAACGATAACAATAGTAAACTTTTATTTGGACATAATAATAACTCAACCATATTTAAATCCTTAAATCTGTCTTAACTAGACTTTGTAATACTCTTCCCGTACTAAAACATGTTTATAAAAGATGTAGTTAATAGTTAGTGATCTGAGTTAGTAGTTAGTGATCTGAGCCCACAGTGACATCTAATTGGGCAGTATGCAAGCGTCCGACCTTTCTCCTTAGGGATAAACCTCACCTGCTTCTATTTTTTTCTATTTATAAAAGATGTAGTAATATGTTTGCCATTTATAACAGGTTGATTATTCATATATATGGAAGCAATTCAGCAAATAGTTCCAAGAGCCAAAAATAAATAACATTTTTAAGACCCTCTTGTTTCAGAAATTAGTTGCCATTCTGAACCTATACATTTTTTACGACTCCCTTCTTTGAAGATTATCATCAATATAAAATATATAATCTGAAATGTCCACTATATTTAGCTAGGCCCCCAGCAGCTCAAGTACATGACTTGTCGTAGAGAATCATCCGCTTGTGTTTTCTTATCCCCGCCCGTGACTCTGGACTCACTGAAGCTAGAAAATGGGCGGAGATAAGAAGAATCAGCCCCGTTGGACGAAGTAAACGCCTTCTTGCTTTGGCGGATAGATTTGACTAGTGATTTAAGTTTGCATCCCTGATCAGTGTGTCCATTAGCAATCGCAACACCGGCTGCCATCCATACACGGCTTAGAGAACTCATTTCGTGTTTTGGTTTAGTTATGTTCGACAAACGTTATGGTTTATTTATAGACAGAGTTGGGTGGTAAAGTAGCTTTATAGAATGTAACAATGCATAATAATGCTTTTGCTTTTTATATGTTGGATACCAACTGGAATATGAAAAGTGCAATTTCGATCGAAAAGAGTAGAATACATATATTCAAAAGTTTGTACATTATTTTATAAGATGGGAATATGGGATTAATAATCTTTATTCTTTTGTTTTGAGTTTATATTCTGCTTTAGGTTATAGTTATAGGTAATCGCTATCAGCTCTATATGTCATTAACGAAAATATATTCGGCTATTCACTAGTATCTGGTAAAAAAATTAGGTGATAAAATAACAAAAAAACTGTATCCGTGTACTTGCTGGATTACTAATTTCTTCCATGACTTAAAATAACATTAAAATTTAAAATGACAGACAACATATTTACAAATGTAATACTCCCTATATGAACTCAACATATATGTGGACATTTGTCAAGTATACGACCGTACAGTGACATTGTTTTTGCTCAAGTAATTACGGTCTAGTTAATTACGATCAACACAAAACGTTTAAAAGTGATGTTGGGAAGTAAAACCTGTTACGTGTGGTACATAGGTGATATACGCAAATCGCAATTGATACTCTCATATTTTATATAGCTTATCTAAGCTCTAAAGCTATTATAATAGTACATATAAAGCAAATTTGAATATGACATGCAACTATATGTTTCCCATTAACAAAAGTAGATACAGATTCACACTTAATAATATTTAAGTGGCCGTGTAGGATGATAGTGAGATGCAATATAAAAGCGTGTCCCTCTTTCTCGTAAATCTTTTAAAGTGTAGTGAGCTTTCAATTATTGAACTTTTGAATTCTTTAAGAAACGACTAATTATTTTGTGCTTTCACATAATGAAAATGTTAATCAAAAGATACCTTTACTTTTCGCTTTTAAGAGACCGCTTAATTCATGTATTATGAATTAGATATTGAGATATTAGATTTTTTGTTCTGAATTGGTCAAGGAAGTTTTTATGAAAATGTGGCATTCACGTTGTGACCGTAGACCCATCGTGGTCCGATTAAGAGCATGAGGAATGTATTTAATGACTTGAGACATAAAAAGAGCTTTTATCAAAGACTTGAGGTTTATGATCAAGTCTTTGTAAACATTAGTAAAAAACTTCTGTTGGTTTTTTCATTGTTGATGCTCTAATAAAGCAAAGAACTCAAAATAGTAGGGTTGTTTTTTGTTTTTCGTTTTTTGTTTTTGTTTTTGTTTTTTTTTTTTTTTTTTTTTTTTTTTTTTTTTTTTTTTTTTTTTTTTTTNTTTTTTTTTTTTTTTTTTAAGGTGAAGCATGTATATTAATCACAAAAAATTGATAACACTTTACAAGAGAGACTATTATGCACTGCTCAAGGACAGTCCCAAGAACAAACCGGTTCATAGACTAAAGATTATCTCAGAACCCAAATGATGTTGTTTTGTGTAGAAAGGCGAAACAAATAATTTTACCACTAATGATAATTATTTACTAGGCATAAGATATAATAAAGTATCTGAATCTTATCGTTAATTGCAAGATTAAGTGAATAATATAACATCTGAATCACATCGTATCTTGCCAGATTAAATGAATAATATAACATCATAGGAATATTTAATTGCTAATCTGCTTTTCGATCAGGTAGCTTCTTAAAAAAAAAAAAAAACTTAATAAAGTTTAGTTTATTAATCTTGTACTTAAATCAATCGAGTCATTGATGGGCATTCGGGGCGCAAGATCATAAAGTCATGAGGCATGAGCTACTTTACAAAAGCGTCTATTACAATAAAAAACAGTGTGCTTAATAAATAGTATAAATCAATGATCACTTTTGCATACGAATATTGTTATAGAATGCTCATAACAAGTCTCAAAACACTTGAAATGTGATAAATTGATAATAACCAGCTCTTTTTTATAAACATAAAGGTTGCACATCAGACATATATAATGACATGTACATTCGATACTAGGTACTTTCTACACTATCTAGCTAACTAGTATAACAAGCGAAGAAAATATATGATCAGTTGGGACCCCAGCAACTTAAGTACATGACTTTTCTTAATGATTCTTCTGATTGCTCTAAGCCTTTGCTTGAAGCCATGGCTGCAGGAGCAGACAGCTTCTTTGACTGAGCGACTGATCGAATGTTGGACTTTGCATGGTGGTGAATGGTCCTAATGGTGTAGTTCCACCTTGCAAATCCTTGATCTTTTAGTGCTTCCACCAATCCAACTGTTCCTGCCACAATCAATGATCTTGTTCTTGAACCCATGGTAATGTGAAATGTGTTTCTTCAGTACTGTAAAATGTGAAATGTGTTTGATATGATGAAGAAGCACATGATGAATGAGATATAAATAGATGTATGGTGTGGGAGAGCACCATGTTTTAGCAACCAAATCAGTAGGAAATGCCAATGGTTTTTAAGAAATAAATTTACCATTGTGCCCCTCCACTTCATTCTTTTATCTTTATTTTATTTTTACCGGGGGCACCACATGCTGGAATATGGTGAAATTTAATACTCGCCAAATCCATGTGCTTGATGTAAAGAGTGGCGAAACTTGAGAACGTTAACTAGGAGGGCTAAAACATAAATCATAAAAAAAGCTTAAGGATCTAAACTGTAAAAAACAACAATTTTTAACCACTTAAATAGAATATTCTCTCACTAAATTCCTTTTTTCTTACTTAAAATGAAAAATGGACAATTTTTTTGAAACATCTAAAAAAAAAAATATGGACAATTATATTGAGACGGAGGGAGTAGTACAATTATAATATGTGTAATTAATGATAGTTTTGATTGATAAAAAGTCATTTTTACCTTCATAGTTAATATAAAAAATAAAAAATGAGTAATTAATACAAGTTTTGATTAAAATGGTAAAGTAGGGAAACCAGTAATAATTAATATCCATATATAAAAAAACAAGACATTACAAATATAAATAGTAAGATTGACACTTTTTTTAGAATAGAGGGAGTATTTCACAACAATCAAATAAGAAAGATTATGCTTAATGAAAATGGTTTATAGTAGTAAATGACCATTTTAACCCTTATATAAAACACCTTAAAAAAACCCAGCTCAAATCACACCAAAATATAAAACTTGATACTTGACTGACCAAAACCAGATCTATTGATTCATTTGGTTGTGGTCTTGTGGATGGGATGAAAGTTTCATGTGTTTGTAATAAGCTAAAAAGAAACATAAAAGTTTGTAATAAGCTAAAAAGAAACATAAAAGTTTCCTATTCATAATGTTTGTAATAAGATAAAAAGAAATATATGTTTGTATGATCTATCTATTCATAATATTTGTAATAAGCTAAAAAGAAAAATAAAATTTTCATGTGTGTAAAGGCATTTGTTAGCAAACAATTCATTAAGTAAAAAAGAAAGGTAACCTTACTCTTGTTTTTACACATAGGTTCGCCATTGAATGTAAATTGAAACTTATACTACATTTTATGCTAATTATGTAAGAATCCACATGTTTCAGTGTCTTGCACATAACCTTTTTGTTTTTGAAAGACAACAACTTATATATGTATATATAGAAGAATGAATAAAACCACATACAAAGTGCCCTATTACAATCTAAAAGGAACCAAAATGAACCTCGACAAATTAACTACCAACTAACAGTATCTTGTAAACTAATCTATAAACAGTAGAACAAAGTAAAACAATGGATGTGCGGTAGGAGAAAAAAAAAGCTAAGAAACCACATCAGAAGCTCAAAAGCAAGCAGTTGACACCACCGGTGAGAATTTTAGCCCCTTACCATTTCAATTAAGCAAAAAGCTCAAAACTCCCCAACCCACAACAATTGAAATTCACTTGCACGCTTTGATCAGATCTTCTACCCCTCTTACACCTTTATTAACCTTGAAAAGTACCACGTTAGGCATATTAGAATTCAATGCCTTATTCCCAGGCATCAAATTGGTTTGATCCACAAGCAAGACACTATCATACGTACGTTTCAGTGTGCTCACACCAGTAGGGCTTTTTACATTATCACTTCCACCTGGACTTGGGACATTATCAACATTAGGTTTTATTGTTAATCTATCTTCACCCACAAACACAAGTTTTCCATCCAGTAATTGCTTTTCGAGTTCATGAATTTTCTCAGCAAGGCCTTCATTATCTACAAATTTCGAAGCCCTTAAACTTGTTACCATTCCACCGTTTTTATCATTCTCTCTCTCCACCCCCATTATGAACAAGTACTAGAGTTAGTCGACCCTCAAACTAGCATCCAAATAACGACCTAAACCCAGAATACGATAACAAAAAACCAAGGTTAACACAACCACGTCGCACTTCAGCCCAGAACCCTGTTTAAGGTTTCGTAACACAAACATCAAAATGCCTTCAATATGATACTATCCGAAAGCACAACAACCAGGTTTATACGAATCATAGAATATAAGTATGAGAATAGACGGTAGCTAGGAACCGGAAAAACATATCGCTTAAAAAAACCCTAAAAAATGGTATAACTGTTGAAAGTATAACTCTCAACCTGGAAATATATTACAGGGACTAACTTTGTCACTCTTTTATTCTCAGTTACATTGATATTGAGGGTTAAGCAGTGTTTGAAGAAGATGGAAAGATAAAGGGCTGATTGTGTCATTAGTGGATAGAGCCGTTGGGAAGAGGAGTATATATACTCCGTTTATCATCTGGATTTTTGACACACACACAAAAAAAAAACGATGCAACTCTCTACCTATCTCTCCCAACGGATATTTACATAGCCGTTATACCATCACCACCTAAAGCTCCTATTTTCTTCTTATTGTAAAGCGGTTATCAGCTTCATCTTGATTCTTGATTGTGATAGAACTAATATCACTTGAAGATATTAGGGGTACGACAGTGTAGCTGGAGTACCCGTGGTTGTTCCTTGATTGTTTCCCTGATTGAGAT
>LBNU01017085.1:66739-83977 GCA_014162995.1 Artemisia annua | reverse complement strand
ATATATATATATATATATATATATATATATATATATATATATATATATATATATATATATATATATATAAATATATATATATATATATATATATAAATATATATATATATATATATATATATATATATATATATATATATATATATATATATATATATATATATATATATATATATATATATATATATATATTACTGTTTGAGAAAAATCATAAACCTTTTTCTTGATTATCAAAAAATTACTCCTTTGTTCTGTTGTTCTTGCTTGAGATCAAGCATTTGGCTATTGGTTCCTGGATACTGTTTGAGAACAGTTATCTCTTGTGTTTAAGGAAAGGATTTCATATTTCCAGTTGCCCAAATGTCTCTCTTGAAGCATTTGCTGATGCAAACTGGGCAAAAGTGGGTTATTTCTTGTAAATCCATTGCTGGTTCTAGTTGTGGTTGAATGGTTCTTTAGTTTCATGGAAAAGGAAAAGAAAGAAGTCATTTTTTGTTACTTGGGAACACTTTTACTTGGGTTGGTTCAGTTGTTTTCTTTACTTGATTGAGATCAAGTATGATTCTGTTTGTGAACAGGTTGTTTCGGTTATTATTGCTTCAGTTACATTCTTCACTTGATTGAGATCAAGTGTGGTGCTGGTTCATACAACCTGCTTGAGATCAGGTTTATTCTTTGCTTACCTGCTTGAGATCGGGTTCAAGCTGTTCTTTCTCTTACCGACTTGAAATCACGTTTAAGATTTTTTATTGTTAACCTGCTTATGAGCAGGTTGTTGTTACACTGTTGCTGATTTAGATCAACTTGTATTTATTCTTGGTTGCTGCTGATTGAGATCAGCATTGCACAATGGTTTTGTCCCCATGTTTATAAAAGAGTCTTTAGATTACAATGCATTTTTTGTAAGAAATAAAATTATTTCCAGTGTTGTTGAAACAAAGAATATCATTTGGGCAGTTCAAACTGCAGTTTTTTGACCAAAAGATTTAGAAGTGTTTTAGCATAATAAGCTACTTTCAAATCTGGGAATGGATGATGTTGTTCCAGGTTGGAGTTAAGAGGGGATGTTGAAAGTATAACTCTCAACCTGGAAATATATTACAGGGACTAACTTTGTCACTCTTTTATTCTCAGTTACATTGATATTGAGGGTTAAGCAGTGTTTGAAGAAGATGGAAAGATAAAGGGCTGATTGTGTCATTAGTGGATAGAGCCGTTAGGAAGAGGAGTATATATACTCCGTTTATCATCTGGATTTTTGACACACACAAAAAAAACGATGTAACTCTCTACCTATCTCTCCCAACGGCTATTTACATACCCGTTATACCATCACCACCTAAAGCTCCTATTTTCTTCTTATTGTAAAGCGGTTATCAGCTTCATCTTGATTCTTGATTGTAATAGAACTAATATCACTTGAAGATATTAGGGGTACGACAGTGTAGCTGGAGTACCCGTGGTTGTTCCTTGATTGTTTCCCTGATTGAGATCAGGTTGTTGTTTCTAGATTGATAATCTGCTTGAGATCAGATTGAGCTATTATTGTTGTTAACTGGTTCTAACAAGCGTTGTACCAGGTTCATTTCCCCTTGATAATAAAAGATCTTTTTTGGTTCATATTATGTTTTTCTACAATAACCTTATTAGCAAATGAATCATAGCGTATCGTATCTAAATCATATCATATCTTGCAAGATTAAATTAATAATATAACATCATAGGAAATATTTAATTGCTAATCTGCTTTTTATCAGGTGGCTTCTTAAAAAAAACAACTTAATAAAGTTAAGATTAATCTTGTACTAAACTAAATCAATCGAGTCACTGATGGGCACTCGGGGTGCAAGATCATAAAGTCATGAGCTACTTTACAAAAAAGCGTCTATTACAACAAAACAGTGTGTCTAATAGTATAAATCATTGATCACTTTTGCATACGAGTGTTGTTACAGAACTAGACGAGTACCCGTGCATAGCAACGGGATGTTATAGTGGTAGATAGTTTTCGTGATAAAAAAAGTTTATGAGTTATAAACGAAAAATAATAAAAGTTTGAGAATTTGAGAATTAAACATAATGTTTTGAAACCCGGTTCGACCCGGGTGGTTCAACTGCTTGAACCGTTCAGGTCGAAAAACTGGTCAATTTAAACCGAGTCAATCCGACGGGTTGGGTCGAAAAAATGGGTCAAATTAAACCGGGTCAACCAGTAGGGTTTGAAGCATCCCGGGTTAATTCGGTTTTTGATGTGTATTAATAGTTTCTTTTTGAAATATATGTTTTCAACCTTTTCTTTTTTAGTTTCAACATTTAGCATTTCACTTTTGAGAATACACCCTTTATAGATAGTACAGATAAATGTGACAAATTGATAGTAATAAACAACTCTTTGACAAACATAAAGGTCGCATATCAGACATATATAATGACATGTACATTAGAATATTAGATACTACTTTCTACATTATCTATTCTACATTATCTAGCTAACTCACCAACAAAAACATTATCTAGCTAACTTTAGAACAAATGAAAAAAAGGATCAGTTAGGACCCCAACAACTCAAATACATAACTTTTCTCAACGACTCTTCTGATTGTTCTATGCTTTTTGTTGAAGCCATAGCTGTATGAGCATGGAACTTATTTGACTGAGTGACTGATCGAATGTTGGACTTTGCATGGTGGTGGATGGTCCTGATGGTATAGTTCCACCTTGCAAAGCCTTGATCCTTGAGTGCCTCAATCAGTCCTACTGTTCCTGCCACAATCAATGATCTTGTTCTTGAACTCATGTTAATGTGAAATGTGTTTCTTCAGTACTGTAAAATGTGAAATGTGTTTGATATGATGAAGAAGCACATGATGAATGAGATATAAATAGATGTATGGTGTGGGAGAGCACCATGTTTTAGCAACAAAATCAGTAGGAAATGCCAATGGTTTTTAAGAAATAAATTTACCATATTGCCCCTCCACTTCATTCTTTTATCTTTATTTTTTTTAGGGGCACCACGACCACCTGCCAGAATATGGTGAATTTTTTTGTTTGAATAATGGATTTTTCCGATAAATATGGTGAAATTTAATACGGAGTACTCTCCAAATTGTGCATGCATCTCAATAATCTCATGATCACAATACCTCCAATGTCAATTATTTAGTTTTTTTAAATCAAAATTAGTTAAGAATCCACGGGTTTCAGTGTTTTACTAACAATTAAAAAAAAAAGTGTTTTACTAACAACTTGTACATATTATTTAGTTTTTCAATTTTTTTTAGAGGCAACAAATTATATATTTTCCCCGTTTTATATTTATTCTCCATATTTCTATTTGTGTTATCCCAAATTAATCGTCCACTTCTAAAAATAGATAGAAAATTTAGTTCAAATTTACTACATTACTTTCACTTTAGGTTATTATTACAAACATTAAAGAAGTTTAAATTAATTAGTTAATGATAAAATTGTCATTCTGCAAAAAGTAAGAAATAGAAAATTGTAATGATGATGTTTTTCTTAAGGGAATTAATTTGCACACTCAAATTTTTGATTGGGACACTCCACTGTGTGCATTGGATACTTGTACAATGTTCACAGTGTGCTTTAACTGTCTGTACAGTTGAGTGTCTCAATCACAAAGTTGAGTGTGCAAATCACCTCCCTTTTCTTAAACTGTGTGTTTTTTGTTTGTAAACAATTATTTTAAGATAGAGAGAATGTATATATTAAAAGATGAATAAAACCACATACAAAGGGCCTTATTACGATCTAAAAGGAACCAAAATGAACCTCGAAAAATTAACTACCAACTCACAGTTTCTTGCATACTAATCTATAAGCAATAGAACAAAGCATATAGAAACAAATGGATGTGCAGTAGGCAATTGTTGGGAAAAAAAGAAAACTAAGAAACCACATCAGAAGCTCAAAAGCAAGCACTTGCCACCACCATTGAGAATTTTATCCCCTTACCATTTCAATTAAGCAAAATGTTCGGAACACTCCAACCCGCAAGGGCTGAAATTGACTTGCACGCTTTGATAGGATCCAAACACCACTCGTGCCATGACGAAATTGCATTTCTTGCTTTGTTGGATATCCAAGAAAATGTATGAACTTTGGAGCTCATCACAAATTGTAGTAAGGTTGAAAACTTTATATTAAAACACCTTATTATTTAGTTAACTAATGGTAATACTTCCAATTAAGAGGAGTGAAGGCATACAAACAAATTTGTTTAAATTATCTTCACAATATCTATGCAGTATTTGATATTGAATTTTGTAATTTACAAAAATATCATAAAGGTTATAATTACGGACTAGACGAGTGCTTGTGCATTGCAATGATAATTTATATCGCCAAACAACCATAATTGCAATATTGTGGTTATTCATTTTCATAAGCTATGAACTAACACAATAACACAACGAAGTTGTAATATGGAGTCTTATATTAGTTTGTGGATAAATTTTTAGAAATTATTAATGTTGTGGATAAAGGTTGATATGTCTTAGTTTATGCTTGTTTTTGTTTTGGTTTTCTAGTTGTGTGTAGTTAGTTGGATCATTTATGGCCTGTTATAAATGATTTTGTGGTTGTTTAAGCGGTTGCTTGAGGTTAATGTGGTATTTTAGCCACATTCCATTGTACTTAACTGTTTTGTTGGAGTAATATATTTTATCGGGTGGAGGGCCCTTTACCAAAAAAAAATACGTATATTGTTATAGCAAGTACTTTATTATTATGATAATTTTTTGAAATTTGATGTGGGAATTAAGTTTTATAAGAGTATTTTGAGGATTAAACATTACACTTGTTTAAGTTTATAAGTTTAAGCAAAAAAATTTTGCTTTATATGTAGTACATACAAGACGAGTACCCGTGCACAGCAACGGGATTTTATACCGGCAGATAGTTTTAGTGATAAAAAAGTTTATGCGTTATAAATGAAAAATAATAAAAGTTTGAGGATTTGGGGATTAAACATAATGTTTTGAAACCCTATTCGACCCAGGTGGTTCAGCCAGTTGAACCGTTCCGATCAAAAAATTGGTCAATTTAAACCGGGTCAACCCGACGGGTTGGGTCGAAAAACGGGTTAAATTAAACCAGGTCAACCCGCCAGATTTGAAGAGTCTCCAGTCAACCCGGTTTTTTATGTGTATTAATAGTTTTCTTTTAAAATATATGTTTTCAATATATATATACATATATATATATATATATATATATATATATATATATATATATATATATATATATATATATATATATATATATATATATATATATATATATATATATATATATATATATATATATATATTAGTTTCAACTTTTCATTTGCTCGATTATTTAAACAATTCTTTTTTAATTTTTTTTTCACATTTCACTTTTTTGACTTTTAATTTTATATAGATAGTATATATAGATAACCAATGAAAACATTATTTCAAGAAAAAAAAAGAAAGAAAAAACCGTTGTTATAGCTTAAAAAAAATAAAAAGGTAGAAATTTTGACAAATGTACATATTTATTGGTCTTGAAAGTGAATGGCATTAAAAAGAGGCATTCTCTTTCCTTTTTTAATTTTCCATTTTCTTGATGTTATTAGTTTCCTTTTCTACAATTTCTATTTTCTAGTGAAATGAAAAGAATATTTAATTTTTTCTTTGCACGAACTACCCGAATATTGTTCACTTAAGTTATGAGTTTCATAATTAAGATAAAGATTCTGTTTGAGTTTATATCAGGTATGGAGGGGAGAAGCTTGAAACACTCAAACACCACATCATGAGTCATCAAATTCTATCTTAGGACTCGCAATTTTATGTACATATTTTACTAGTCGATCGGGGTGCACGTACATATTTTAGTTTTATATAATATTATACATCAAATTCTTTTGGCTTTTCATCCCTTTCTCCTTTTTGTTACCCACAATCTTATTAGTGTAGATTTGTACGGTTAAGTCGTATATAACATAAAATTAAGCAGCTCAATTGCTGTAATAATGTAACATTTGATGGTAGGAACACATATTGTAAATCACCACTCATATTGTAACAGTTCAAACGTATTCGAAACCTATGCAGATTTTTGGGAAATAAACAACTCACTACTACAAAAACAGGCTAATGCAACGAAAATTTGCAACGGTAGATTTCCGTTGCAAAATTGCAACCGCATTGCAACGAATTACCAACCGAATAGCAACGACATAAAAAATGGTTGCAAATCCGTTGCAAAATATAAATTAATTTCTTTTACATCTATTTTTATTTTTCCGTTGCAAATGCGTTGCAAATTGTAAAAAGTTGCAACGGAAAAGCAACGAAGGACAAAAATTAAATCTAAAAGAAATTATAATTCATTTTCTGTTGCAATTCCGTTGCAATTTTCATAATTTGCAACGGAATAGCAACCGAAGAAAAAATTTAAATCTAAAAGAAACTATGATTTTTTTCCGTTGCAATTCGGTTGCAAGTTTATAATTTTGCAACGGGGTTGCAACGGAAGACACAAATTAAATTTTAAAAAATGATCACTTATTTTTTGTTGCAATTCCATTGCAAAATTTTGAATTTGAACAAAATAGTAGGGGTGAGCATTGGGTCAAACCCGAAAACCGAATTTCACCCAAAACCCAATCCAAGACTGAACCAAAAACTACTTGGGTCGGTTCGGTTCGGTTCTGCCGGGTTTAATCATTTTAACTTTTAAGGCTTGCACCGGACCGACCCGACCTGATCTGGCAAGTCAGGAAAACCCTAACCCGAAAGAAAACCGACTTTGGTCAAGTCGGGTTGAGTCGGTTCGATTTCGGTCGGGTGGTTGGGTTGGGTCGGGTTCTCGGTCCAAAAGCTCAGCCCTACAACATAGTAACGAAAGACATAATTTAAATATAAAACAAATTATCATTTCTTTATGTTATGTTGCAAATTTTAAAATCTTGCATCGAATTTGCAATAGAAGATTACAATAAAATGCAAAAGAATTACTTTTTACTGCTGTCGCAAATCCCTTGCATTTATTTTTCCCATTTATCTACTAGAGAACGCGTGAAAAGATCAATGATCCTCATAGCATAATGATGAAGATGATTCTTCGTTCTAATGAACAAGCATTATATAGTGAGGGGCATTATTGTTTTGGATAAAACCTTAAACGGTGATCCCATGGTTTAGATTGCACCCACCGTGATCATCCATCAGGAAAACACTATTGTCGCATATTTGGTCTAGCACAATAAGGGAGGAATCCTCGTGGTGTACTTTGTAGTGCACTCTCTTTGTTCGTTGACCACAACTTGATGTGTTACCATATAAATATTTCATAAGAAGAACTAATTTGGTATTTGTGAATTGTGATAGCTTGTTGTGATAGGTTTAATTAGTTGTAAGGTTTAGTAGGTGTAATTTGGTCCTAATTGTGTAAAAAAATTTGGTCGTATTTTGTTATGGGCTAGGCCCGATCAATGTTAGTGTGATACGCCCAATTATTCTAGTGTGCTGGGTCATTTGTACTCTATTTATGCTTCAGTATTACGATAATAAACATCATGAAACATAGTTAACCTAAATGGTATCAACCTCCTACGATCCAAAACCCTAACCACACTTCCGTTTTTACGTTCTTCATTCAATTCATATCCGTGCGTGTTTTTGCGTTCTTCTTTCGATGCCGAGTGGTTGAAGATTGATACGATCATACTTGCAATGATAAGAGCTCGAGTAACTCTTGAAGGTTGTGCTCTTTTACACCCTTACAAGACATATGGGAGATATGATATTTCAAGCTTGATTCGATATTATGAGCATGATACACAGACAAAAATGTATTTAGTAAAAATGCTCATATCATTATCCTTGATATTGAGCTTTTACTCATTAAAATGAGTTATTACAATGTTAAATTTAAAAATCCAATCCGATTAATCCTGGATTAATCCCCGCCTAACCGATTAATCGCTAGGCGGTACCCGGCCACCCAACTACCGCCTAATGATTTTTGCAAACTTGACTACAAGACATATGAGAGATATGAGCTTTCAAACTTGATTCAGTATCACAAGCATGATACGTAGACAAAAGTGATCCATAGTAAAATTATTATCTTAATAGCTTTGATATTGAGTTTTTGTTGCTTAAAATCAAAAGCGTTGATATAGTTGTCTCGTGTTTACTAATTGTAACGACCAAGTAAAATGATGCACCGAAGAGTATTATGAATACTCTCCACCCACCTCACTCAGTCAACCATGGTCAAAGGCAATCAGCGATGGTCAAACTTGTATATCTTGCCAGAAATACCTAAAATTCGTCGTAAACTAGCTTTAATCACTTATAGTCGCTCTGTTACAAGATGTTTTTAAGGAAAATCTTACTGTGAATACCCAAAACTCACCAAAAAAAGACCTAAAACTTGGAAAAATGTCAATTCCCGCCTATACCGATTACAAGTTACAAGGGGGTTGATCGTCCGACTATCGATTCACAATTTTTGAAACCTTAATATTTTATAATAGTTATCATAGTCAAAGTTTTATTCTCTTATACTAGTGAATACATATTACCATACACGTGGGAGTAGGGGTGTCAATTCTCGACACGACACGATAAATGACACGAACCTGACACGAAGTTAAACAAGTTTTGGTTAAAAACAGGTCAACCCGTTAAACCTATTTAATAAACAGGTCGGGTTTGGGTTGAGTAAGTGTTAAACAAGTTAACACGTGAACCCGTTTAAGTATTTAAGCCTCTAAAATTAAAATATATAACTTGGTTTTAATGTTGGGTATAGTATAGATTAAGTGTATTTTATTATGTACTTAAAATGACTGAATTACGATTATAAGTCAGATGTTATATATTGAAATTGATGCTTCTAACTCAGATATTATTTAAATTGTCGTATAGTTATTTATATGTTATTTGTATCATTTTTAGATTCTTATATCATTTCTGCATTTAAACTAATTAAATCAACAAACCACCAACCTTATTTACTGCTTGACCTATTTACTTAAAGAGGTTAAACGGGTCACAAACGGGTTATGCGTATTATGCAGGTCTGCGTTAGGGTTGAGCTTCTTGACACGATTAATAAATGGGTCGTGTTTGTGTAGAGGTTCTTTCAACCCGCCAACCCGTGAACTCGAATAGGTCAACACGAATACGACTCGATTGCCACCCTTACGTGGGAGATATGATATTTTGAGCTTGATTCAATCACGACCACAATATTACGAAGACAAATTTTATTGCTCGATAGTATCTTATCTTATGTTTGTTAAAATGAGTTTATCATAAAATTTGTACTCGTTAAAAAATGTTGAGATTAATTGTATTATATTTTCTTGTATTAAATTTGTACTCTTTTTTTATAATTCAAGGTTATAAATTTTAATGGTATCAGAAACAGGTTGCTCTGAAAAATCCTTTTAAAAAATTAGGGTTTTATGAATTTTGGGGGTTTTCAAAATTAAGTTGATTACGATCAATTTATCTTGGTTAATTGGGTTCTTTTGAGTCTAATTGAATCATGAAACGCCTGACTTTTGAGGAAATTAGGGTTTGGGTATTTTGGGGGGTTTGATCTCTGGTTACGCCTGGTGTCTGATTTTGTAGTTTACCGGTTTTTTGGCGATTGGATTGGTGAATTTTGAACTTCCTAGGTGTTGGCTGCCATCCCAAGAAATGAATTTGTTGGTGATGTTAAAGTGATGGCTTCTATGGAGATTGATTCGGGTTCGGATAAAGAAGTTTGTAAAAAAGGGGTTTAGTTTGATTGCGATATGTTAAAGAAGGAAAAAAACCCGCATCTATGGATTTGACCTTGTCTATGAATGTGGAATGTGATAAAGATGCCACTAACGGTCCCGTTGGCATTCATGAGAAGTTTGTTGGTGTTGTTGCGAGTACATATCATAAAAAGAAAAAAAAAATTGGAAAGTCCTAAGCATAATGAAGATGCGAGTCCTAAGAAGACGGAAGTAAAGAAAGTTGCTAGGATGTTGCGTTCGAGGACTAAGCCACCGAGTGGTATTGTTAAAATGGATGACAGCAAACTTAATGAAAGTGTCGTTGGTTTCAAACGACAGATGGAAGCTTGATTTTTTTGCGTATTCTTATACATCAAGGGTCATGTGGCACCTTCTTCCACTAATTCTGGTTCATCAGATTCGGAAGCATGGTCTACTATAATTTAGGAGACGTTGACAGGTTTACACATATTTGTGTGTTCCCACAGCAGTCGAGATAAAAGGTGTGGCTATTGCGGACCAATTTTAATCAAAAGGTTCAAAGAGAAGGCTGAACTATGGGGATTGGAGAATGTTTCGGTGACCGCTTGTTCACATATTGGTGGCCATAAGTATGCAGGAAACTTGATAATTTATAGTTTTCGAGATACAAAAGTTTCTGGTCATTGGTATGGTTACATTACTTCAAATGATGTGCCTGAATTACTTGATAATTACATTGGCAAGGGCGAAATCATTGATAGGATCATTAGGGGCCAACTGGTCATGAAAACTGGAGTTGACCTCACACTTCCAAATGGAAACAGTCTGAGGTTCAATGAGCTGGACAGTGAAGCAAGCACCCCCAAAGAAGAGATTGAAAATGGTGGAGGCTGTTGTCAAGGTGTCAATGGGTTCTCGTGCTGCAGAGACGCAACACCTGAACTAGAAAATGAGGTAAACAAGCCTTTTTAGAAGGTCAAGATGAGGCGTGCTCACACTCACTTTTGTTGGAGATGCAAATTCATGATTCACCTGGGTTCTTTGTTCCGCTGCCTCTTGGATTTTATGCGTGCATTGTAACACCTCTCACACTCTTTCTTTAATTTCAGTTCTTTATTTCTTCTTTAGATTGACGGGGAGTAGGATTTGAGGTTATTGGAAGTTGATATTGTTTGTGATTGTGGTGTTGGTGCTGCTTATCTGTTTTTTTATTTGGTTTGTCTAGTTTTTAGACCTTCCATTGTGCCTTGACCTAATGTAACAGGGTGAATGCTGGTGATTCTGCTCTGAGTTGTAAGCAATGTGAATTTAATAGTTACCCTGCTATTTTTTTTTTTTTGAAAAAGACAGGATTGTTTTGATAACAATCAGGTTACTCAGTTTTTTAACAAAACTTTTGTCAATAATAATCTTTTTGTTGATTCTAGCTCCACTTCAACACTTTCTTATGAACAGACTTCAAAACTCATATATTTGATCAATATTGATGAAAAAGGATCTAAGGGTATGCGTGTTCTGGGAATTGATAAACAGATGGGTGACTTGTATTACCTTGATGGGAATCAAGGTATTGACTTAGAATTTGAGAATTTTTTGTTTATTTGCTGATTGTTTAAAGCTATGCGACATTGTAGTCTTGGTCATCCTCTGATCAGGCCCTGTCTATTTAAAAAAAATGGTATTGATATTAATCAAGGAGATGATATTTCAATTTGTGATGTTTGTCAATAAGTTCAGAAAATTAGAGTGGAAACATCGGCATCTACCTATTGTTGCTAGATCCCTTCTGTTTAAGGGGGGAACTCTTCTTATTTTGTAATCTGTTTGTATTCTCACTGCATGTTTTTTGATTTATTGACTGCCTTCCTCAGTGCTGAATGAAAAATCTATAATTTGGTCTTTAAACAGAAAATGTTCTTTATGAACTTTTGGGTATCTTTACTTTGCTACTGTCCATCTTGACCAATTTTGTAATAGGACAGAGAAATATGTTTTTGACAGAGAAATGTGTTTTAATACGATATACAAAAATGTCTTTCCTTAAAGATTAAAGTTGTATTAGTTCTTCTATTTATGAATAAGTAGCAATGTCCGTTTTTCAAGATTATGTTTCTAAAGCCTATTGGGAGCCTTGTACAGTTCAGCACAGGGTGAAGGCGGTGTAAGGGTGTCTCCTTTTATGTTGCTCATGTGGTGTTTGCCTTTACTTGTTATGCCTTTATTTCTTTTATGCTCTTTTTTGTTGTTTTTCTTGCCATTATGCTTGGTATGCTTATATCGCCTTTGGCTCTTAAATGCTTTTTTACTCCTGCGGTTTTTTTGCCTCCTAGGTTTAGGTCTTTTTTGTGCCGTGTTTGTTGAATCCATGCCTGTCTGCTCTGTTTGCTTGTTCTTGCCTTCTGCCAAGGTTCAAGTAACCTTGTTGCCTTCTATTGTTGATATTATTGTCTAGTAACGATCAAATAAGATTGAAAAACTTTAAAGTTTTTTTTGTAATCTATTTCTCTTATCTAAGATCTATAAAATCTTATGTGTTTTCTTGGGGACTGAAGTGATTGAAACTGATCAAGGGTTGTGTTTAGCACAAAGAAAATTCTGTTTTGATCCTATATATATATATATATATATATATATATATATATATATATATATATATATATATATATATATATATATATATATAATACATATCATATATATAATATATATATACTGTTTGAGAAAAATCATAAACCTTTTTCTTGATTATCAAAAATTACTCTTTGTTCTGTTGTTCTTGCTTGAGATCAAGCATTTGGCTATTGGTTCCTGGATACTGTTGAGAACAGTTATCTCTTGTGTTTAAGGAAAGGATTTCATATTTCCAGTGCCCAAATGTCTCTCTTGAAGCATTTGCTGATGCAACTGGGCAAAAGTGGGTTATTTCTTGTAAATCCATTGCTGGTTCTAGTTGTGGTTGAATGGTTCTTTAGTTTCATGGAAAAGGAAAGAAAAGAAGTCATTTTTTGGTTACTTGGGAACACTTTTACTTGGGTTGGTTCAGTTGTTTTCTTTACTTGATTGAGATCAAGTATGATTCTGTAATGTGTGAACAGGTTGTTTCGGTTATTATTGCTTCAGTTACATTCTTCACTTGATTGAGATCAAGTGTGGGTGCTGGTTATACAACCTGCTTGAGATCAGGTTTATTCCTTGGCTTACCTGCTTGAGATCGGGTTCAAGCTGTTCTTTCTCTTACCGACTTGAAATCACGTTTAAGATTTTTATTAGTTAACCTGCTTATGAGCAGGTTGTTGTATTACACTGTTTGCTGATTTAGATCAACTTGTATTTATTCTTGGTTGCTGCTGATTGAAGATCAGCTTGCACAATGGTTTGTCCACCATGTTTTATAAAAGAGTCTTTAGATTACAATGCATTTTTTTGTAAAGAAAAAAATTATTTCAGTGTTGTTGAAACAAAGAATATCATTTGGGCAGTTCAAACGCAGTTTTTTGACCAAAGAATTAGAGTGTTTTAGCATAAATAAGCTACTTTCAAATCTGGGAATGGATATGTTGTTCCAGGTTGGATTAAGAGGGGATGTTGAAAGTATAACTCTCAACCCTGGAAATATATTACAGGGACTAACTTTGTCACTCTTTTATTCTCAGTTACATTGATATTGAGGGTTAAGCAGTGTTTGAAGAAAATAGGAGCTTTAGGTGGTATGGTAATACACGGGTATGTAAATACCGTTGGGAGAGATAGGTAGATGAGTTACATTCGTTTTTTTTTTTTTGGTGTTGTGTCAAAATCCAGATGATAAACGGAGTATATTAGCTCCCTCTTCCTAACGGCTCTATCCACTAATGACACAATCAGCCTTTATCTTTCCATCTTCTTCAAACACTGCTTAAACCTCAATATCCAATGTAACTGAGAATAAAAGAGTGATCAAAGTTTAGTCCTGGTATATATTTCCAGGTTGAGAGTTATTACCCTTTCAACCATGCTCTTAAGCTCCACCTGGAACAACATCATCCCATCTCCCAGATTTGAAAGTAGCTTATTATGCTAAAACACTTCTAAATCTTTTGGTCAAAAAACTGCAGTTTGAACTGCCCAAATGATATTCTTTGTTTCAACAACACTGGAAATAATTTTATTTCTTACAAAAAATGCATTGTAATCTAAAGACTCTTTTATAAACATGGGGACAAAACCATTGTGCAATGCTGATCTCAATCAGCAGCAACCAAGAATAAATACAAGTTGATCTAAATCAGCAACAGTGTAACAACAACCTGCTCATAAGCAGGTTAACAATAAAAAATCTTAAACGTGATTTCAAGTCGGTAAGAGAAAGAACAGCTTGAANTTACTAGTAGCTCCATTGCGATGATAGAATTACTCTAAATGTTTTTGGCATAAAAAACAGTTTGCATTTGTGAGATGAGTGAAATGTTCACCCTGACGTTGTTATTTAGTATATAAAACATTTGAACCACAAGTCTTTTTATCTCTAGCATACACATGTATATAATAATATAATTGCAACGAATACAATTATGGTGAAATTAGATAGATAAATAATTAATGCCCTACACTCGGACGTCCAACATATATTCATGACACGCAAAACCTTAACATCGGGGATATCAGTGTAACCCTAACGACAGCGCTAAATTTGATAATTCCGTCACAATTCTAAAATCTACATTGAATGCCTTACACTCTCTCGCACTCCTGTAACTGTATGTACGGTCGTTATGATGAGATGCCGCTCGCGTCACCATCGAAAGGTTTACGGATCGTCCTGTTTGATATTGCCAATCTTAACCTGTATCACTATACAGTTATTCTGCAACACTTTATATCACGAGTTGCTTGTGAGCCTACTACATTATATCAACGGCTAACTGCAAAATGGGCGTCAACGTGGGCACAGTTTTCAAACCTCAAATTGCTGCCAACAGCACAAGCACATACTAATACAAACCTTCTTAAAACTTTTGCTTTTAAATTAACACCTTAATATCGAGTCTTACACGCCTGAAATAAACATTAAACTTGTCATCAATAATCCAGGTCGCCTCGTCCGGGTCCACACAGGCGAGAGGCGCGAGCGGAGAGCGAGAGGTACTGCTTTTGCAAAGGTGAGTCATAAGCCTTCTTTTATCATGTTGAACTTGTGTGTGTGTATACAGATAATGCTCGTTTTACTTACATCTTTTACCTCGCTCTTATTTAAACACTTTACTAAATTTCGGAGTGATCAAGCACCCGCTCTACTTTGTTCCCTCCGCCCCCCCCGGCCCACCGCCCCCCGCCGCCCCGCACGCGCCGCGCCCCACCCGCCGCAACGTGATTAACCTGGTTCATGATATGAAGGGAACTGTTTGGGCAAGGGTGTTACTAGCCAAAATCAATCAGGATAGCATCAGAAAATACATTGTGCTCCCAGTTTGTTAACATGTAAAGCCATGTAATATGTTTCAATAAACAAATAGAGTGTATCATCAATTTAGTAAAGTGTTTAAGATAAACGAGTAAAAGATGTAAGTAAAACGAGCATGTATCTCCCCCAAAGAGTTCAAAATAGATAAAAGAGGGGCTATGACTCACCTTTGCAAAAGCAGTCTGATAGTGAAATGAATCGGATAGTGTGTGGCACAGACACGCGACCTGGATTAGTATGACAAGTTTAGTTTACTGTTTCAGGCTTAAGACTCGATGAAGTTTAATTAAAAGCAAAAGTTTTAAAGTTTTATGTTATTGTTGCTTGTGTGGCAGCATTTGAGTTTGAAAACGGTGTTCCAAGTGTGTATAAGTATTGGCTCATGGAAGTGTGCAAATGTATAAGTAGACAATAAAATATCAAAGACGAGTAAACCTTTGGTTCGATAATAACCGAAAGACAGAGTGCGGAGAGCAATTACAATGAGTATTAGATTGACGGAATATAATAGCCTTGTCGTTAGGGGTACATATATATGTTTAGCCGAGTGTATTTATATATAAAATGTTTGTTGCTAAATAAAAGTTTATAATCAAGTAGTGACTTCATTTAAGTTTTTATATGTACAATGAGCTAGTAAACTATATATTTTAAGAAAGTATGCTTGTTTAAAATATTTTGCTTCTTGTCCCTCAATTAGTTTTGATAAAAGAACTTTAAGTGTAGGATTTTTACGAATGTTGGGCGTGACCCGGATATACGTTTAGTGTTATCGGGATAATCAAAAGTTAAAAGTTTCGATATTATAATAATGATATAGCGTTTGTTAAAACCAAATGAAAGAAACCGGTTCATATATTGCATCGCATAGATTAAGTATGTCGTAAATTTTTGACGAGGTTGATAAGTTGGAACGAGTCGAGACGGATAAGCTAAACAAATGCACCCCACTGTAGATATCTCGACAACACAAAGCCAACCACACACTATTATTTCAAAAAAAAAGTACTAGTTAAGATTTCGCAAAGACGATTCTAAAAATATCCGATTAAACCAAAACATATTTAATATCCAACTCAAAATCTAACTCGAAACTTATTATGTTTCTGAGTGGTTAAATATGGCCATGTGAGTGAAAGACCAAACAAATGAGATAAAGCATTTTACTCATTTCAGTAGGTCTCGATAACATAAGGAACATCGAGACTCCTTTTCGGTTTAGGAGGACATACACTCGAGACTCACACGACCACTCTCGTGGTCTTGTGATAGAAGCGGGTAACAACCACCCTTCGGGTTGATTCTCCCTTGTGACTCGAAGCAAACATACACCCCTCGAGAGTTTATCTTGCATACCAATACCACAATGACCAATCCTAACAGTTTGGCTAGTAATCAAAACGCAACAACACTACACATGATGAGGACGCTTAAGAGTTATGACCAAACTTTGCTCCTCGACCATCGGGTACAACCCGACTCGAGTGGAGACTCGATACCAATCACACCCTTATGGGTTCGTGACGGTACAGTATGCATAGATAAGTACCACAACACCCTTCGGGTTGGGTTTCATCTCAGCCGAATACGACACAACTAGCAAAAGAAATACGCCGAAACTAATAGGTACAAATCCAATTTACGCCAATATCAGTTGTGTAGTGCAGGTCTTCCTTTTAGATTATCTCCCAGATTGACAACCACAAAAACCAAAGCTTAAAACAACATAACTCTAATCTCAATCAAGTCGAATAAAAATAAGCATTAGTTGTCGATAACCACTTCCGTCCGAGCCAACACACAGGTTTTAAGTTGCGATGTTACTTAGTTATGCCACACAAGACATCAACACAAGGACTAAATTTCTCATTCATTTAATCGGTTTATAAAGTACTTAAATTAATCGATTCTCCAAGATTTCAATAGCAACTGAATCATACGAGAACACACCGAATGAAAACAACAACAAGAACTTTTAAAAACTTTACGAAGGGCGAATTCGATTACAGAAAGTAGAGAGAACTCAAAACCAAATCCGATT
>LBNU01017085.1:0-50419 GCA_014162995.1 Artemisia annua | reverse complement strand
GCATTTGGATCATCATATCTCTATTTTTTTTTTGTTTTTTCAACGGTACACCTTCGCATCTTGGATATACCATTTATATCCCAAGGGCATCAGTAGTAGAACAAAGCTTGCAATGGTTCCTTCATTTAACACTACATAAATTATCTCATGTTTTTTGATTATTCAAGATCAAATTATAAGTTCATTGTCTGCCAATAGAATTCATTATTTAGTAAAAGCAAGTTACTTATCCAATCAACTTTTGAACTACGTTGAATACTTAGGTGTGGTGGTTTAAGTGTTGACAGCAAGATTTCGTATTACAAGATGACAGATTATATGAAATTGTTTGGTTTTGGTCTAAAGGGTGTTTGGCTGTGCTGTCCTAAAGGTGTGTTTGGTTCTTCTGTCTAAAGTTTTGACTGGTTGTTTTTTGCTAAAGGATTTTTTGACGCTAATGTCTAAAGGGTGTTTTGGTTGTTGCTTGTCTATCACATGTGTATTTAGTTACTTGCTATCTAAAAGGATGATTGGGGTCTGCTGTCTAAAGGGGTGTTTGGGGTTGCGACTAAAGGGGTGTTTGGTTGCTGATTGTATTTGTTATCCACAGAGCTCTTAGAAAGGTATAATTACCTTTATGAAACACTTCCCAGCGCACCGCGCGCTAGCTTTCTTTTGTTCGAAGTTGTGTAGTCTCTATTTCTTTTTTTTCATTTTTAATGTGCGTTTTTCTCAACGCCGACCCCCGCGTGGATACCCCCCGGCCCCCGGCCCCGACCCACCCAAGGCCCCATCCCCACTTTATTATTTCATGTAAACTTTCATTCCAGTTTAATTTTTGTAGCTTATTCCAGTGTACTTTTCAAGTTCTTTGAATAAAAATATTCAAGTTTCTGATTTTAAAAATCAAGTTGAATATTTTATGAATTTCCATCTTCAGCTTATTTAGTGATAGAAAATGTTGTTTGTTGGTTTGTTTGACTCTCAGTAGCTTAATATTGAGCTTTTAGAAGCTTTAAAGTCATAAGAAATAACTTAAGTATAAAATCTCTAAAATACCAAAAATATTAGTTAGAAATATAAAAATCAAGAAATCAAGAAGAAGAAGCTTGGAGCACTGTGGATATTGGATGGCAGTGGGTTAGTGACTTCGTGGGAAGTCTATAGGTTGCTCTAAGGTCCTTGGTTCTGTGTTTTCAGCTTGGAAGCTCTTTGTAAGCTTTTTGTCAATTTTAGTATTTCACTGTTCATAAGCTTGACATTACTTAACTATGTATTTTTACTGCTTATTCAGTGTTATATTATGAGATTGTGGCTTAAAATTCCATGCTTGTTTGTTAGATTCACTGGTACTAATCTTTTCAGCTTAACTGCCATTTTAGCCAATTGGTGAAGCATAGGTATTAGTTGTTGTTTGTGGTATTTGTCTGTTAGTTATAGCTCAACATATCATGAATAGAACTTGGGATTCATTTATATGGTCAAAATCTGTCTTTAGCTTTAAAAATCTTAAAATAACCTTCCAAAAGGGGTGTTTGGAATTGCTAGTTGCACTGTGTAATGGTTAGTTTCTGTTGTTAAAAGTGGTTGAGACATGCTCCAGTAGGTACCTTTATCTCATTTCAGTTCATAAACACTTAGTTTTTTTAGAAAAAAGTCAAGAAGCTAGTGAATTTCATTGTTGTCTTAACTGTTAGTAGTATAGGTTCCATAATCTGTCATATTAGCTTATTAATTGTTAGGAAAGCATAAATTAGTTACACATTAGTTTATTTTAACACATTAAGTCATTAGTGATCATCAAAAGTTCATAAAAGCCAAAGCTTTTAAGTAATTTACAAAAGTCAAATTTCATCTCTGTCAAAATGGGCAAATGTTCTAGGGAGTGCACAGGGCTCAATATGGATTGAAAATACAAAATTGTTGTTGTTTTGTATAATTTGGTTGCTAGTCTAACTATTTCAACAAGAAAATTGGTATTCCAAACTCATTTGCTTATTTGAAATTAATCTTGAACTTGCCTGTGTGACCATTCACTTCCCCTGCACCACCAGTTGACCCATTTTCATTTTGTCCATAACTTGTTGGTTATTTGACCTCATGGCTTGAACTTGGGTGGTTTGGGAAGCCTGCTAGGGGAACTTGTTATCTGTATATTTGGTTTTTCCTCATCTGCTTATTAGAACTGCTTAATTGACTCTTTTTGTTGACCATTGGCTACTACTTATACTGTATTCTTCAGTGTACAACTGAGATTGTGGATTTCATGTTCTAGTTGATTGTGGTTCTTTTAATTGCTGTTATTGCTTAAGTATGATTGCCTGAGGTTTTTTTAATGTGAGTGGGCCTTGGTTTGTGCTTCTGTGCTTATTGGAGCTCATTGCTTATTCTTATAAATTTTCCTAATTCATAAATCTCACCACTATTACCCTTTCATTCTTGCATAAGCTTGTGCAAATTGCTCATTTCAGTTTGTGTGAGTTGTTTTGAGATCCCACATAACTTTGTACCATAGTTTCTTAGCTGTGAGCTTGTTTGAATAGCTATTGGTTTGAAAAGCTTTCATTAACCCACACTGAATCAAGCATTGATTCAGTGGGTTCCAAGCTCCCTTCACTAGCCTCTACCTAGCCATTTACTTAAGCTTTCCCTGAGAAATTTGGTTCTTTGGGAAGCTAGCTGTGCTAGCTTACTGAATCCAAGCTTATTTAGGGCTTGAGAGCCTTTGCCCCTAGCCAAAACTAGGCCTGCAAATNCCTAGCTAAACCTAGGCCTGCAAAAGCAATCAAGGCCTGTTTGGGGTCTGTTTGATTTGGAATTGCTTATTCCATTTTCTTGCCTTTCCATTGTTCTTATTCAGTTCTTTTAGCTTAATTTGTGTGCCCCTAACTTGATTGCATCTTGTTCTACCACTGGTTTTCATTATATAGCTTTCTAAGTAGCTTTTCATTTCATATTAAGCCTTTTTAAGCCACTGTTGGAACATTAAGCTTGCATCAAGCTCATTTTTGAGTTCCATAAGAGTTGTCTTCACAAAAAGTTCATATTTCCAGTAGTGTAGCAGTTTTGTAAAGTTAAAATCAAAAAATCATCAATTTAATTTTTAGTGATAGCTTCTATTTAATAGGATTTATATATTTTAATTATTTTCTAATTTTTTTATTAAGTACTTAGTGGTTTTCATATTTTTCCTAGGTTCCTGGTATTAAATAGAGTTTGTATAAAAATATTCATAATTTTATCTTTTCATTTGGTAATTTTAGTAATTAAAAGTAGTTTAATTAGTTTTAAGTGAAAAATCAAAAATAAAATCATTTAGTGTTTAATCTTAATCTCTAGCATCTTTTTATATTTTTTCTAGCTTTTATTAATCATATAGTATTTTTAGAAAATAGTTTCTTAATTGTCACTGTTCATTTGTTATTATTCTTAATTAAATTAGATTAATTAGCTTTTAATTAGTAATTAAGTAACTTAAATCTAAAATAGTTTATTTATAATTTTAGGAACTTTTTATAATTTTTCTAGACTTCTGTAATTGTTAAATAGTTTTAGAAAAAGTTTGGTAATTTTATAAATTAGTTTAGTTATTATTTTAATTTAAATTAGTTTAATTAGTAATTAGTAATTAATTAATATTAAATAATGAAAAAGTCAAAAAAATATTTTTCTTTTTCTTAAAATTTTCTTTTGTCATTATAATTGTAAAAAGGTAATTTTCACATTTGTAGGACTTTATTTGCTCCCGTTTCTCTTTTTATTTTGCGCGTAGACGTTATTTTTAATTAAAACGCGCGTTTTTTAGTTTTTAAACGTTTCTAAGTTCTTCTGCTTTACGTGTTTGTTTATATAGCTTTTTCTAGTCAATTTTATTTATATTCTCGTAGTATAATCATTCATAAAGCCATTCTCGTTCATTATCACTCGATCACAAATTCGTTTTTGATACAATTCACTTCCTCGTCGGGACATAACGACCCGGGGATATTTCTATACTCTCTGGACTTCATTGCATTGGTTTCTTGACCCTCAGGCTTTTATTACGGTTGATCATTCACAAGTGGTTAGCTTGTGTGATAAAAACTGACCGTTTGGGACCAGTCACTGGCCTCGGAGAACTAGTCGTAAAACAGTGCATATTGAGAGTTAGAAAGCAAACTCAATGGTTTTGGATAGCTTGTTGTATTATCTAAAAGTGGTCAACACTGATATTTTTCCCAATGTGCTTAGGTTAATAGATAAACAGTCGTGAAGTAGGGTGTTTAGGCCAAAACTTTTAAAAATAGTTTAATTAGTTTTAAGTGAAAAATCAAAAATAAAATCATTTAGTGTTTAATCTTAATCTCTAGCATATTTTTATATTTTTTCTAGCTTTTATTAATCATATAGTATTTTTAGAAAATAGTTTCTTAATTGTCACTGTTAATTTGTTATTATTCTTAATTAAATTAGATTAATTAGCTTTTAATTAGTAATTAAGTAAATAAAATCTAAAATAGTTTATTTATAAAGTTTAGGAACTTTTTGTAATTTTTTAAGACTTCTGTAATTGTTAAGTAGTTTTAGAAAAAGTTTGGTAATTTTCTAAATTAGTTTAGTAATTATTTTAATTTAAATTAGTTTAATTAGTAATTAGTAATTAATTAATATTAAATAATTAAAAAGTCAAAAAAAATATTTTTCTTTTTCTTAAAATTTTCTTTTGTCATTAGAATTGTAAAAAAGTAATTTTCACATTTGTAGGATTTTATTTGCTCCCGTTTCACTTTTTATTTTGCGCGTAGACGTTATTTTTAATTCAAACGCGCGTTTTTAGTTTTTAAATGTTTCTAAGTTCTTCTGCTTTACATGTTTGTTTATATAGCTTTGTCTAATCAATTTTATTCATATTCTCGTAGTATAATCATTCATAAACCCATTCCCGTTCATTATCACTCGATCACAAATTCGTTTTTGATACAATTCACTTCCTCGTTGGGACATAACGACCCGGGAATATTTCTATACTCTCTGGACTTCATTGCATTGGTTTCTTGACCCTCAGGCTTTTATTACGGTTGATCATTCACAAGTGGTTAGCTTGTGTGATAAAACTTGACCGTTCAGGACCAATCACTTGCGTAAAATCGGCGGTAAAATCTATATAAGGATATAATGCTTGTGGAATGAAAGTTTGCAGATTCCTGGAATTAGAGATGTAGTAAATTTCATAATCCTGGCAGAAAAACTAAATTTTAAAAACTTTTTTGGAAATAGTACCTGACGCCGTCAGAACTGAACTGACAGAATTTTTATGTTTAGTTTCTGGAAAATTTCTGGAAACACAAATGCCTTAATTCCTGGAATCCTGCAAAATTTCGTTATGACTCGATACAAGTATTTGACTCAAACAAATACTAATATGTATGTTCATTTTATATTGCTACGATTCATGTTGAATTTGTTCTTATAAACAAATTTAGATTTCCCTTACACTTATCTTTTGCAAAATACCTTTATATGTAGTTTAGACGAAGTTAAAAACAAAATAAAGCATTTTCACAATGTAATTTGAAACATGAATTGTTAGCAATAAAAAAAAAATAAAATATAGATACGGAAACAAATAAAATCAAATAAACAAACAAACAAAACAAATAAAGCTTGGGTTGCCTCCCAAGAAGCGCTTTTCTTTATTAACGAGTCTTGTAGCTAGACTAAAAGTCACTCCTATTACGTGACTCCATCGTTGGTCACGGTTCCTAGGTCACACTCAGACTCCCCATCGGAATTACTCTCATAGTAAAGATACTTAGGGTCTTTGAAATCACAAATATCCTCGTGATATTTGGAACTAAGTTTACTAACACCTTCAAAGAACCCCCGTGACAGATCAAAAGTGTTTTTACACCCTCTCCTAACATCATAATCGCTTAGTATAATTTGGGATCCAAGCTTATCAAGTGTCTCACAATCCGTCTCCTTGAAGTCTCTCATTTTATACTGAGTCTGATATGAAATCCTCTTAATCCCATCGGTGAAAGTCATGATTCCATTGTGTTCATCTACAGCTAAGTTGGTGATCTCGCAAAAGGGTGCCCCGAACACAATTTGCGACAACCTAGGGTCGACGTAATCTTCAATGTTATCGACTATTGTAAATCTTAGCACGAATGTCATATTGCCTACAAACACGTGCATATCTTCATCAATGCCAATGGTATCTTCTCCCTCATATGTCATCCCCCGTCTACAAATATTGTTATATTGAAACAAAGACATAATGTTCTTCGGTGAACATGTGTCTATGTAAACATTATAAAAATGCTTGCGACCTATCATACAAGGTATTTTGAGATTACTTGGATCATGTCGCTTTATCTTCCCTGGCCTTCTTCCTTGTAACCCCTTTGTGTTACCACTCAGCAGTGGTTGGTATTCATATACTTCTTCATTGCCTCCTCGAAAAATTACTCTCCTGACCCCATCGGTGAATAGTGCGCTATTGTCACTTTCATCTAGCATTACTCCTATTACTTTTACGAATGACTTTCCTAAGACTAGGTTAGTCAATGTGGGGTTAATGATTGGGTCCATGTATTTGATTACAGTAAGTTCAATGTCATAAATGAACTTTCCAATCATGATAGGTACTCTTCTTATTATCCCAACGAAATTGAATCCCTTGTATGTGAGCTGCTCAGTGAAGGCTTCGTTGTACAAGGAAAGGGATATTGCATTCATCGGGGAGTTGGGGTCCACATAGACATTGGTTATAATCTTTTTCCTAGTGGTGCAAGAGATTTTAAAAACGTCGAGGTCATCCTCCTCTATCCTATTTCTGAACCCAATGGAGAGTCTCACCGTCCCTTTTTCAAGTTCCTCCATAAGGGAGCTATCAATTAGTCCTGGGGATTCTTGGGGACTTCATCTGCTTCCTCCCCATCACTTGACTCTTGAGTGGACGAGTTCTTGGTCAAATCCAAAGGATTCTTTGTTACACCGTGGTTATATTTGAGAATGTCGTCTTCAATCTCACCATCCCCTCTCCCAGTTTGTTGTTGATTCATATCGGGTTTAGGATTAGGTATCGTGGTAATGGTATTCACGAAGTGGGTTGGTGTAGAGGAGGTAGAGGGTTCCCTAGTTTCTTTTCCATTTGGTGACATATGTTTGAAGAGTTTGCTAGGGCTCTTAATTTTCACAGGTGAAGGCGGTTGACTGAGGATGGTAACGGACTTGACCTCTTCTGCTCGCGTTAATTCACTAGCAATGTTATCATTTATAACATTTAACAGGTTACCAACCTTGTTACTCATGTCGACTTGCTGTTGTCTGAATTGATTCTTGATATGTGCCTTTTTACACATATCTTTCCTTCCATTTTCCGAACCAAAACAACCAAAAACACCTGAAAACGACCAAATAATGTTAAAAATATCATTGGAGTATGTTTTTAAGCGTTTCAGGTGCAAAAGATTGAAAACAAACGAAAAACTAAGCAAAATTGCAAAACTGTCAAAAACAGTCCCTGAATTTTCATAAAATGTCAGAAATGGTCCCTGGAAAGATTTTAAAATGGAAAAAGATCAACTTAAGTCCTTGGAAATTCAAAAATTGTCAAAATTAGTCCTTGGATGATAAGTTTTCATAAATTGGCAAAATAGGCCCTCAACTTTGAAAAATGACATTTTCAGTCCTCGGGTGTTTTCAAAAATGGAAAAATGTTTTTATGGTCCTTGTACTATTGAAACTTGGCATGATAAGTCCCTTGGATAAGTTTGGGAAAGTTACAATTCAGGTCCCTTGATTTTCAGAATTTACATTAATGGACCTTGGGCTAATAAATTCTACAAACCAAATGGACCTATGTTTTGTTATAAACCCAAAAACAAAATAAATAAACAAAACAAACACAACCCAAAAAAAAACCCCTCCAGCCCAATCTTCCCAGGCCCAAAACCTCCTCCCCGTTTTATAACCCCTCCTCAGTCAACCCCCCTTTTTGACTCATCTTCTTTCCCTCCCCCACGTGATAGCCTGCAACTCCAAACTCTCCTCCATGCCTCCACCTCACTTTCACCTCACCTTGTCCCCCTAGCCTCAACAAACATCCAAGAAACATTTATTGTCCCTAAAATCCTCCAAGTAAACTCCAACTGCCAAAATCATATTTCCCGCCAAAAGAGATTTGGAGGGCTGAGATCAATTTGAGCCATCCTACGGCTCCAAAGTGAAGTGGGAAAGAGAGAGATGATGGGGAGAAGGCTTATAAGTCAAAGAAAAAGTGGGAAGAAGAGTAGCTAGCTAATTTTAGATATAGTTTAGTTGTAGTATGTCGTTTCTAGTGTAATTCAGACTCCAGTTGTAATTTTTAGTTTAAAAAAGTTGTAATCAACATTTCTAGTGTAATTTTAACTTCCTTGAACCTTAATTTCATAACTTGTTATTTAAATTTCAAATTTGCAGTCTTACATAAAAATCTCAAATCACTCTCAGATTGTTAAAGGTTGTTGTGATCTGGTTATATAAGTTCATTAAGGTCCATTAGTAAGCATTTACAAGTTTCCTCAGCATTGTACTCAGTTTTACAAATAATTCCAAAAGTACCAAATAAATTAGTTTGAAAATAAAAAAATTAGTAGAGAAGAAAGAAGAAGCACAGAAGCAAGGTTGATCTTGGATTCTCATGGTTAAGTAGCCTCAGGGGAGGAGTTAGGGTGTGATAATGGTCCTTGACTCTCAGTTCTCAGCTTGAAATCATTTGTAAGCCATTTTCTTGGATTTGTGGTCATTTCACTGTAGCATAGCTTAAAACTGTTTATCTCTTCTAGTTTATGCTTCTTTGATGTATGTTAGTTGGTATATTGTCTTATATTACTTGTTTGTTCAGTAGGATTCATATTTGCTCTTATTCTCTATTTTAACTGTCAAATAGCATTTTCATCATTCATAAGCATTTGTTGTTGTTATTGGTATCTTTGTGTTTAAAAGAGTTCATTACTTCATATTAAGATTGTATGCATCAGTTCTTAGGATCAAACCAGTACCATCTTTTGAAAACTTGATTTTAAGTTATTTAAGGGGGTGTTTGGATCACTGATTCTCTCCACTGAGTATTATGTTCTTGTTGCTACTTTTGTTTCAAACAAGTTTCTCTAGGTTCTATTAGCTCAGTCAAAGTGTAAAAGCCAGTGTTTGTCTGAGATAAAGTCAAGATCATCTTTTTTGTCCTTAATTTTGTTTACTGTTGAAATTTTAGGTTCCATAATCATGCTCACAGGTTCAGTAGTTGTTGTTGTAGCCTAGTCTCATCTTTTTATAGCTTATCATTACCTATTTAGTCAGTAAGGATCATTAGAAATTCACAAAAGTCAAACTTAGAGTTTTTCATAAAAAGTCAAATTTGTAGTTAGTAAGTTTTTGAATTATATTGCTAATTTTCCCTAGGTCTTAATAATAGGTTTTATGACTTATGCTTTTGGGATTAGAATATTTTACTGCTTATCTTAATCAGTGTATTTTTAGTTATTTTCATAAACCTAGTTAAACTACTTATTTTCATGCTTATTTTAGCCTAATTCTGCCCTGCATCAGGGGAGTAAGGCTCACAAGCCCATTTTCTTAAGTTCTTTATAAGCTCATCAGTGCATATTAGTCTTAGATTTTTGGTATTTTGAAAACCTTATTGTATCAACTGTTTATTCCAGTGCTTATCTCTCTTTTTCTAGCTTGTTCATATGCTTAATTTTAAGCCCTCAAATAGTGTCACTGAGTTTATCCACACTGAGTCATCAGTATGGGCAAGGCACTTTCACAAGTTCTTGTAGAGCTTTCCTGTGGGAATAAGCTTATGCCTATTAGCTTTTGGAGAAGCTCTCTCAGCTAGCTTGCTATTTCCAAGCTCACTTTTGTCTTCTAAGCTTGTGCCCCTAGCTTAATTTAGCCTTAAACATTCCTGCAGGCTTGCTTGTTTGGCAGTGGTCTTGGATTTGCTTATTTCAAATCTTTTAGCTTATTCCATGTTCTTTTATCTTTTCTTTGGCCAGTTTTACATTCACTTCACTTATCTTAGCTTATTTGATCCTTTGGTTGAGTCTAGTTAGCTTATTTAATAGCTTTTTCAGTTTCAAGAATCCACTTAGCCAAAAAGCTTAACCTGTGGTGGATTTAAGCTCCCAAATAGCTTATTTGTTATTTTCAAAAAGTTTGCTTTTATTAAAGTTGTTTGTATATCTGTGTAAAAGAGTTCTGCAAAAAGAAAAGTCAAAAATAGAATTGTTTGAAAAATCTGTCAATTGTGGGACTTGAACCCTGGACCTCTTGGTTATTAGTGACAAAATCACCATGAACCCAGGAACCATCTCCCCTATGTGTGATTTAGTGTTTTAGATTCCCACATTTTTATTTATACTTATCTTTCTCCATTTTGCTTATTAACCTAGTTTAGCTTATTTTCCAGCTTATTTGTAAGCTTTTCACCTCTTTTGTATTTTTCCTAGCTTTTTTATATCACTAAGTATTTTTAGAAAAAGTTTTAGAATTTTCACTTTTCATTTACTATTTATTATAATTTAAATTAGTTTAATTAGTATTTAAATAGTTTTTAATTAATAATAATTAATATAATAGTGTAAAAAATATTTTTCTTTTTCCAATAATTTTCTTTTATCATGAGGTTTGTAAAAAAAATAATTTTCACATCCGTAGGCTTTTTATTTCTTTAAACTCGCGTTTTATTTTGTACATTAACGTAGTTTTAATTTAACTTTCGCGTTTCTTAGATTTGTAAACGTTCTTAGGTAATTTTCTTTCACAGTCTTGTCCTTATAGCTTGTTTAAGCTATTTCATTTTTATTTCCTTAGTGTATTCAACTCAAACCCTTTACTGTCCAAATTCACTCGATCACAAATCCGTTTTAATACAATTCACACCTCGTCGGGACTTTAACGACCCGGGGAATCTCTATACTCCTCTGGCTATTGCATTGACTCTTAGATAGTTGACTTTAGTTGACCAATTCTTTGGTTGACTTTTGTTGACCGTTTCTGAGCCAATCAATTCTCGAGTGTCGAGAGCCGTGTTTCCTGAGAGAGGATGAATTTTCGCAGTGTTTCCTCAGGGCTTTGTTCAGGCGTACTTAAAGGGGGATGATGCTCAGACCATGTAAGTGGGGGAGAGTCATTGAATGATATACTTCGAGTTTGGTTCCAACTGAAATTTGGTTTATCTTTCCATGCCTCATAACCCTAGTTAAATCCCTTAGATTCCCGATTAACAATGGGCCATTTTTCCCCTGCTTTGTTGATGCGTGAGGAAGCGAACTCTTTAAAGGCTTCTTTGGGGAGTTCCATGCAGTTATGAGTGTCGTGAGGAGCATTACACAATCTGCATGAAGAAGTGAGTCTATTCACTTGGATTGAAGGTTTAGGAGCTTCGTAGGATTTCATGAGATACTTGACTTGGTCCTCAAGTTCCATGATCCTACGGTCGGAAGTGCTTGAATTATTCGAAGGCAAAGATATTGCCTTGACTGTTTTGTTCAAATCACGGGGATCATTCCAACTTTCATTGTCATAGAGAGCAAGATCTTCTATGAGTTCCCATGATTGTTCCGCACTTAGATCACGTAGCTTGCCCTTGGCCGCTTGGTCAATGGTTTGCCTCGTGGGGATATTGATATGGTCATAGAAGATTTGGACTTGGAGCCAAAGGTCTATGCCATGGTGAGGGACTTTTTGGAGTAAGTCCTTGAATCGAGTCCATGCCTCGTAGAGGGTTTCGCCTTGACGTTGTTGGAACATCAAGATGTCATTCCTTAGCTTTGTGGTTCTCCCTGGTGGGAAAAATTGAGCAAGGAAGCGAGTGGTGAGATCATCCCAACAGGTGATGGATCCTGCGGGTAGACGTTCTAGCCATTGACTAGCTTGGTCTCGCAGAGAGAATTGGAAGAGACGTAATCGGGTCGTCTCTCGAGTTTCAACATCAAGGTCTATGGAGTCAACGATTTTAAGGAAATCCTTGAGATGTTGATTTGGATCTTCGGAACGAAGTCCATGGAATGCACATCCGCTTTGCACCAACCGGATGGTGTCGGATCGCAAGGGAACACATTGGCTACTTGGGTGAGCTCAATGGTGTTTCGATAGCCTTGGTGGCTAGGACGGGAGTATTCTCCTAAAGTGCGGGCTCTAGGAGGTGGGTTTGGATGGGGTATGTTTTGTTGTGGTGGGTTGTTGGGATCAAGGTGATGCGCGGGATTGCGACCACGCACTAGGGTTTTACCTCTCAAGGGATCTTGAGAAGCTTGCAATCCCCACCAGGCAGTGTACCTGACCGATGTAGTATAGTGTAGTGGCAAGTACCGGGGGATTGATCGTTCTCTTCCGGAATAGTGTCGTTAGGATTGAAAAACTACTCTAATAGGTCTAGGGGTGAGGGAAGATTCTTTTTGTATTTTATATTTTTAAGGAAAGCAAGTAAAAATCTCGGGTTTTGGAGGAGTGGGCGGAATTAGTTGCTAATTAACTAACCCAAATTACTAATAATGCAAATAAAATAAAATAACAATAAAATAAATGGTTGTGAAAACTAATATGGAGAGAAGTGTGTTTACTTTGATTTCCTTACTCCCTAACTATCTTTTACCAATTGATTAGTGTGTATTAATTGCGTGGATGATGGATTGTATTCCTTAATACCATTCGTAGGGGTGTGTACGGACTTCCCCTAACTCTATGAGATCCTACTTCACTCCTATGTCGAGCCGGCTAAGAAGCTCCTAACATGGGATCACTAGAATTCACTCATGCATTTCAACACATAGACATATTGAATGATTAATTGATTACTTATCTTCAATGTAACATGGAAGATCCAAGGGTTTAAAACCCTTAAAAAAGCTGCAAAAATCGTCTAGGGTTTCTCTCTAACAAGTTCCACACGAATGACTAAAAATTATGCGAATATATTTAGAAAAACCGATCTGACGGCGTCACGTTATGGACTTGACGCCGTCACCTCGCCGTGGTTAGGGTTTCTTGATAGCCTTCTTGACGTCGTCCCTCTTTAATATGTTCTGGCCTATCAAGGCTTGACGCCGTCAGGGTGGGTCTTGACGCCGTCTAGAGTACTGTTCCAGCAGATTTTGACACTTTGTCGAATTCTTCACTTTTATGCTCCAAAAACGTCCAAAATGCTTCCTTTTCCAGAATTTCTCTCCAAAGTACCTAAAATGCCAAAAGGAACGATTTAGGGAGATATTTGATCAAATAAATACGATTTAGGGCTTAAATGACCCCCGAAAGGCGGTACACTTTTTGCCTCATCAAATACCCTTACACTTGAGATTTGCTTGTCCTCAAGCAAATGCGCTTTTATTCTAATTAAAATACAAGTTAGGGGTCATTTAACACTAATGTAAAAGTAATTACAACAAATAATCGCTCCACTTTAATCATAATAAGCACGGAGATTACACACTAGCACCTCACAAGTAGTGTTTAGATACTCACATCTCTCAAGTGTCATAGAATTATATCTCATAAATGAAAACGGAAAATATCTCTCACTACCTGTCATAGCAAATAGATTACCATAGGCTTGGGAAAGGATCGAAAACCTTCTCCACTAGGCGTAAGCACCTAAGATAAACTATCAAAGAGGTCTTTACAAAAGGGTTGTAATGAGGTGTAGGGATATGATGAACACGGTTTTGTTGGATAAGGAAGATTTTGCTGGTGGGGAGTTAAAGATCTTGATTAATTACATGTACAATATGGCGTTGCTAAGCCAAGACTAGACTCGACTTAAGCTAATCAAAAACTAATAAAAACATGAAATAAATATAAAAAGAAATGGGATGGTAGTCCGTATGTTTTTTCTACTTTTCTTTTTCTCATTTTTTTGTATCTTTTCTTGATTTTTCCGATTTTTTTATTATTATTTTTTTTTTGCATACATTCTTGCCCTACCATCCAAAATAATACATCATAGGGGCCTCGGTTCTCCCCTTACACTTGAACTTTCACATACTTTACAAATAACTATTCTAATGACTCGAATTAAGATAATCGGAACACTTGGAGTACTTTTAAAATATTTAGCACATATGGGGCTAATAATGTTGTTCTTCCCCATTACTCCATTACACTAGTACTTTACCCATGAGTCCCAATCGTCCCAAAACAATATGTATAAGGATATGACTCGACTTAGCAACCATGTAATCAATTAGATAATTAACTAACGGTTTAAACAAATGTTGTCACAATAATGCACTAAAGGTGAATACATACAAGGTAGGCTAAGGCGATTTGGGTGTACATTTAAGTGGGGTGTAACAAATTCTTCCTTTAAGTAAGATTCTTAAAGTTAGAAACGAAAAGATAGGCTCGGAGGGGTGTACTAGGAGTATCGTGTACTAAAAATGAGTACAACGCTAAGGGTGTGGGAGAATTACTTGACCAATGAAGTCAATGTAATTATAACAAAAACACATGTGTAAAACAAGGGTTAATCCTAATGCCTCTTATCATGTAGTAAATCTAACTACACGAATGTAGTCTCACTTGTGGATTCGGAATGGTCCTATCGCAAGTTCTAGAATCTAAGTGCTACCGGTACACACATCATAGCATTAAAGATGAATGCTTTTCCTACCAATTCTAGGGGCGAACCTCACATATTTGGGGTGGAAAAATTTTTAGTGGTACGGTTTTTGTGCTAGTCATGTAACTCCTATCCATGAGACGCTTATTAAGACCAAAGTTTCACTCCTAAATGTTGTAAAAAAAATTAAATTTGGCACTAAAATTGCGCTAACAGGTATTTATCTCAGTTTTATTACACATCTACCATTAAACAAACAAAAATCAAGCGTAATAGCATTCTCTAAGGTATCGTAATTTACCCCCCCCCCCTTTACACTTAAGATGAACATTGTCCCCAATGTTCAAATAATAAGATGTAAAAGTAAATAAGGTAAAAGAATGAAATCAAATACTCCCCTGATTCGCTCGGTAGATAAAGGGGTAACATGGTTAGATCTTCTTCCAAGAAAATGAACACTCAAAGCTTTCCTTCCGAAATATAAATCATCTTTTTGTCCAAAATAACTTGTTAAACCTGAGAAAACAAACACGAAAACCTGCATAACATCGGCGGGATAAATCTGTATAAGGATATAATGCTTGTGGAATGAACATTTTGCAGATTCCTGGAGTTTATAAGTTAGAGATTTTATAAAGCATTTTATGATTCCGGAAGAAAAACAAAACTTTCAAAAAATTCCAGAAAACTGAACTTGACGGCATCAGCCTGGAGCTTGACGCCGTTATATGTGATCTGACAGATTTCTCATGTTAAGTTTCCGGAAAATTTCTGGAAAAACTCAATCCTTACTTCCTGGAAATCCTGCAAAATATCATTATGACTCGATACAAGCATTTGACTCAAACAATTACTAATATGTATGTCAATTTAATATTGTTATGATTTATGTTCGTTTGTTCTTATAAACCGATTTAGATTTCCCGTGCACTTATCTTTTGCAAAATACATTTATATGTAGTTAAGACGAAGTTAAAAACAAAATAAAGCATTTTCACAATTTAGTTTGAAGCATGGATCAATAAAAATAAAAATAAAACATACATACGGAAATAAATAAAATCAAACTAACAAACAAATAAACACACAAATCAAATAAAGCTTGGGTTGCCTCCCAAGAAGCGCTTTTCTTTATTAACGAGTCTTGTAGCTAGACTCAAAGTCACGGGCTCTATTATGTGACTCCATCATTGGTCATATCCTCTAGGTCATCCTCGGGCTTAGTCTTATATTTCGGACCTAGTTGCAAGCATTCTTTGTAGAACCCAAATATCCTACTCATGACATAGTCTACTCCTCTACTTCTATCCTTGTCATTCCTATAGTAGACCACTTGCTTGTGCTCCTTCTCGATGTTTGACAAGAGTCGGTATTGCTCTATCTTATAAGGCATTTGGTAAGCTATATCATCGGTCTCGTCCCTAAATCTAGCTATCCCTAGAGATGGGTCATAATTCATTTTAGATGCCTCAACAAACGGCTTCCCAAAAACTACTTGAGTTAAGCATGTGTCAACTACCGGACGAATATCCTCAACGATCACGAAGTCGGTGACGTAGGTAAAATTCCCTATATAGACATGTAGTCCCCTAACTCTACCTACAAAATTGCTTATCCACCCCGTGCTAGGAAAGGTTCTAGGTCCCAGTTGCTTTTTCATTATTAGATTGTAGTGGGCCCTAGTCATGACGTTTATTGGGGACTTAAGATATATGTAAGCCTTCCAAACATGCAAGTGACCTATATTTCATGGTATGTTGATGTTGGAGGGGTCACCGGTTTTGATGATTGGGTTACCTAAGGAGTATGGTGTGTCGGGGTTATTGAATAAATTCTTATGGTATGCCCGTTCTTCCTTAGTGGGTAACCTATTGAAGTAGTCCTCTTCATTATCTACTTCTTCTACTTCACTTATCTCAACTTCCTTATCAACCTCAACTTCCTTAACCTCATTCTCATTTGTCTTAACTTCCTCCTTATGTTCACTATCTAATTCATTCTTAGGGATTGACTTAATAGTGACAGCATTAACGAAGTGGACTTGTTTGGATGAAGAAGGGTCCTTCACTTGGGGTCCGCTATTTGTGTTCCTAGCGTCCTTATGTGGAGGTGATAGCATTTGGTTGTTGAGGGCCTTCAATAAGTTGTCAATCTTATTGGTCATCTCTAGTTGTTGTTGATTAAATTCGGATGTGAATTTAGCTATACGAGCTTCTTGAGATGCCATAAAGTTGGACATCAATCCTTCAAAGTTATTGGTACTACCATAGTTGTTGGAAGGATTGTTATTGAAGGTACGGTTTGAGGACGGACCGTTGGGTTGAAAACGATTAGGTGGGTTGGAAGAATTGGTTTCGGGCGCGTTTTGGGTTGGCTTCCACCTAAGGTTTGGGTGATTTTTCCAAGATGGGTTGTAGGAATCACCGTAAGGGTTTGGCTCGGGTTTGAAAGTGTACCACTTGTCTCCCGCTCCGTCGGTACGCGAGGATGCGTAGTCCGCAAAAGCTTGTTCGGGGAGTTCCATGCAATCACGAGTGTCGTGGGGACCACTACATAATTCGCACAAAGAAGTGATTTTGTTCACTTGGCTTGAAGGTTTAGGAGCCTCGTAGGATTTCATAAGAAACTTGACTTGTTCTTCAAGTTCTATGATCCTACGGTCGGATGTGCTTGAATTATTCGAAGGCAAAGATATTGCCTTGACCGTTTTATTCAAATCACGGGGATCATTCCAACTTTCGTTGTCATAAAGAGCAACATCTTCTAGGATATCCCATGATTCTTCCGTACTTAGATCACGTAGCTTACCACCAGCCGCTTGGTCAATGGTTTGCCTCGTGGGGATATTGATATGGTCATAGAAGATTTGGACTTGGAGCCAAAGATCTATGCCATGATGAGGGACTTTTTGGAGCAAGTCCTTCAATCGAGTCCATGCCTCGTAGAGGGTTTCTCCTTGGCGTTGTTGGAATGCCAAGATGTCATTATTTAGCTTGGTAGTCCTTCCCGGTGGGAAAAATTGAGCTAAGAAGCGAGTTGTGAGATCATCCCAAGACGTGATGGATCCTGCGGGTAGACGCTCTAGCCACTGACTAGCATGGTCTCGCAAAGAGAATTGGAAGAGACGTAATCGGGTAGTTTCTCGAGTTTCAACATCAAGGTCTATAAAATCTACAATCTTAAGGAAATCCTTGAGGTGTTGATTTGGATCTTCGGAACGCAGTCCATGGAATGCACATCCGCTTTGCACCAACCGGATGGTGTCGGATCGGAAGGGAGACACATTGGCTCCTTGGGTGAGCTCAATGGTATTTCGATAGCCATGGTGGCTAGGACGGGAGTACTCTCCTAAAGTACGGGCTCTAGGAGGTTGGTTTGGTTGTGGTGGTTGTTGTGGTGGTGGGTTGTCAGGATCAAGGATATTACCACCTTCCATGATGTCGGATGGTAATGGTTACGAACAAAAACACGAAGAAATAAGATAGACTAAAGAAAAACCTAGAAAAATAAAATAAAAATCTCACTAGAAAGGAATCTAGTGAGTAGACCTAATAAAATAAAAATTCAACCTAAACAATAACTATTCCCCGGCAGCGGCGCCAAAAACTTTGATGCGCGGGATTGCGACCACGCACTAGGGTTTTACTTCTCAAGGGATCTTGAGAAGCTTGCAATCCCCACCAGGCAGTGTACCTGACCGATGTAGTATAGTGTAGTGGCAAGTACCGGGGGATTGATCGTTCTCTGCGGGAATAGTGTCGTTAGGATTGAAAAGCTACTCTAATAGGTCTAGGGGTGAGGGAAGATTCTTTTTGTATTTTATTATTTTTAGGAAAGCAAGTAAAAATCTCGGGTTTGAAGGAGTGGGCGGAATTAGTTGCTAGTCAACTAACCCAAATAACTACTAATGCAAATAAAATAAAATAACAAGAAAATAAATGTTTGTGAAAACTATATGGAGAGAAGTGTGTTTACTTAGATTTCCTTACTCCCTAACTATCTTTTACCGATTGATTAGTGTGTATTAATTGCGTGGATGACGGATTGTATTCCTTAATAACGGTCGTGGGGGTGTGTACGGACTTCCCCAACTCTATAAGCTCCTACTTCACTCCTATGTCGAGCCGGCTAAGAAGCTCCTAACATGGGATCACTAGAATTCGCTCATGCATTAAATACAATCAAATAACCTTAGTACACCTTGGTTCATGTTTCTTAAGACGTTCAAGCATGTTACCAACCGGAAGTCTGCCAGTTTTCTTAAGCCTAACATCGATAATCACCCATCCAATACAATTAATAACACACCATTCAATCAATAATCAATAGTTAGGTTTCATTAGATCTAAGCAAACACAAAGAAAACCTAGCCTAGCATGTTAAACAAAAGACAAGAACAAGATAGAATCAAACAACACATAGACATATTGAATGATTAATTGATTACTTATCTTCAATGTAACATGGAAGATCCAAGGGTTTAAAACCCTTAAAAAAGCTGCAAAAATCATCTAGGGTTTCTCTCTAACAAGTTTCACACGAATGACTAAAAATTATGCGAATATATATATATAGAAAAACAGATATGACGGCGTCACGTTATGGACTTGACGCCGTCACCTCGTCGTGGTTAGGGTTTCTTGATAGCCTTCTTGACGCCGTCCCTCTTTAATATGTTCTGGCCTATCAAGGCTTGACGCCGTCAGGGTGGGTCTTGACGCCGTCTGGAGTACTGTTCCAGCAGATTTTGACACTTTGTCGAATTCTTCACTTTTATGCTCCAAAAACGTCCAAAATGCTTCCTTTTCCAGAATTTCTCTCCAAAGTACCTAAAATGCCAAAAGGAACGATTTAGGGTGATATTTGATCAAATAAATACGATTTAGGGCTTAAATGACCCCCGAAAAGCGGTACATTTTTCGCCTCATCAAATACCATTACACTTGAGATTTGCTTGTCCTCAAGCAAATGCGCTTTTATTCTCATCAAAATACAAGTTAGGGGTCATTTAACACTAATATAAAAGTAATTACAACAAATAATCGCTCCACTTTAATCATAATAAGCACGGAGATTACACACTAGCACCTCACAAGTAGTGTTTAGATACTCACATCTCTCAGGTGTCATAGAATTATATCTTATAAATGAAAACTAAAAATATCTCTCACTACCTGTCATAGCAAATAGATTACCATAGGCATGGGAAAGGATCAAAAACCTTCTCCACTAGGCGTAAGCACCTAAGATAAACTATCAAAGAGGTCTTTACAAAAGGAATCTAATGAAAACCTAAGAAAACCTAGAAAAATAAAATAAAAATCTCACTAGAAAGGAATCTAATGAGTAGACCTAAGTAAAAATAAAATTTCAACCTAAGCAATAACTATTCCCCGGCAGCGGCGCCAAAAACTTGATGCTTGGGTTTCGCAACCTTCGCAGTAGGTTTTACCTCTCAAGGGATCTTGAGAAGCTTGCAATCCCCACCAGGCAGTGTACCTTGATCGATGTAGTATAGTGAAGTGGCAAGTATCGGGGGATTGATCGTTCTCTCGGGGAATAGTGTCGTTAGGATTTAAAACTACTTCTAATTTAGGTCTAAGGGTTGAGGGATGATTCTTTTTGTATTTTTATATTTTATGAAAACAAGTAAAAATCTTGGGTATTTAGAAGAGTGGGCGGAATTAGTTGCTAATCAACTAACCCAAATAACTACAATTGCAAATAAAATAAAATAACAAGAAAATAAAATGGTTGTGAAACTTATATAGAGAGAAGTGTGTTTACTTAGATTTGACTACTCCCTAGCTATCTTTTACCGGTTAATTGGTTTGTTACAATTGTATGGATGACGAGTTGTATTCCTTTAAACCATTCGTAGGGCCGTGTACGATCTTCCCTAACTCTATAAGCTCCTACTTCACTCTATGTCAAGCCGACAACTAGCTCCTAACATGAGATCACTAGAATTCACTTATGCATTAAATACAACCATATAATCATAGTACACATCCGATTCATGTTTCTTAAGACGTTCAAGCAAGTTACTATATAGGAGGTTAGCCAGTTTTCTTAAGCCTAACATCGACACACCCACCCACAACAATCAATAACAAACCAATAACAAGTAATCAATAACTAGGTTTCATTAGATCCAAGCAAACACAAGAGAAACCTAGCCTAACATGTTAATTAAAAGACAAGCATAAGATATAATCATGCAACACATAGACATATTGAATAATTTGAAGGAAGACTCATCTTTAATTAAGCATGAGTGATTCAAGGGTGGAAAACCCTTGAAAATACAGTAAAACACGACCTAGGGTTTATCCCTAAAGTTCTCCCAAAAGTTACACACCTAATGAATGAAAATTGGAAAAGTATATATAGAATTAACACTTTGACGGCGTCAGGTTATAGGTCCTGACGCCGTCAACTCACCGTGTCTAGGGTTCTTGGATCACCTAGATCTACTTCTGACGCCGTCACTCTATAAACCTTCTGGGCCGTTTCTCTTTAGCTTAACACCTGATGGCCTACTTTTCATAACACCTGACGTCGTCAGGTGTAAATGGGATAATTCCATCCTTGGTCGTCTAGTAGAGTCCGAATCCACCTCTTCATCTTAAGGTGACGGCGTCAGCATCCAAAGCCTGACGCCGTCAGGTAGGAATTCCAGCTTGATTTGAGACTTTGTCGTTTTCTTCACTTTTATGCTCCAAAAACGTCCAAAATGCAATGTTTTTGAGAATTCCTCCTGAATGTACCTAAAATGACAAAAGGAACGATTTAAGGTAATATTTGATCATAAAATAACGATTTAGGGATTAAATGACCCCCTAAAAGCGTAACACTTTTCGCCATCAACTTGTCTAACAACTAAGAATTAATCACTTATTCATATTTTTTTATAACTGATAACATATACTACGGAGCTTCACCGGGTTATTCCAAGACCTAAACGCCTTTCAGAATAAAGGATCCAAGGGCCCGATCTCGAACCGCAGTTTATAGAACTTAAACTTAACATTATACAACTTTTTTTATTAAGCGACCTTGATGTGTACCCAATTTTTAAAGCAATGATTCTCTTAAAAAGATACAGAACTAAGTTTCGCCAAAACATAACATCTTTAATTATTCTTTACATATATGGGGTGAAACAATTTTGAGGGAGCAAAAAGCCACAAGTACCTTCGATGAGCTCTAAAAAGAACCAACTACTCCACGTTTAGTATCTAACTTTTAAATAAACACCATCATTTCTCGTTCTCCACAAATTTAAAATCTCAGGTAATGAGATCCGCGGATGCTTAACCAAATGAGTTAAGGGAATGAGCTAGGGCTCAACATGCCCGGTTAAGTCAAAATTTCTATTCTTACTCTACCCAGCGGAAAGTCAAACAAAGTGTCAAAACTTATTATGTTTTTGCATAAATTTTTTTCATTTTTTGGTGTGCAAAGCACTTCTTTTTATCGAATTTTTTTTTTAAAATTTAGCCAAAAATGGGGGTACTAGGGCACTAACAGGTACAAGGTGATCAAATTCGCCAAAATTCCCCCTACACTTAGAATTGAATATTGTCCTCAATTATCAAAGTCCCGGCCATTATGCCGACTCTTTGAACGTAAAAAGGAAACATTACTAGCTAAGTGTATGAAGGAAATCTTTTTTTCACAAAAAGGATTTATAAGTTATCCCTAAATAATCGTTAGCAAAAGGAAAGGATATTGGGCGGCTGGATTGAAAACAGGCGCGTCAATCATCACGATCCTAGGGAAACCTGAAAACATAAGCAAACATACAACAAGGCAAACAACAGCAGAGGAAACTCCCCCACACTTAGTGTTAGAAAATAGAAAGAAGACAGAAATATGGGTCATCACCCATACGGTGCTAATGTTTTTGTTTACCGAGTCACTAGCCTGACTCGACCCCGAATTCATTGGTTCTTGGGGAAGCAAGTGGAAGAGACAATCTCCATCGGACTTTCATTCAAGATGTTTGGACAAACATTGAAGTACGTGAAAGTTCCACACCGATGAGATATACCCGGCTTAAGATAGTAAAAACTATAAGTGGTGATGCCGGGGTCAAATATGGTATCCTCAATGAGTTGAGAAGAGGGGAAGTGACGGGATACGTGAAGAAAAGAAAGAAAGTCATGATAACAATCATGACAAGATCTTCATCTTCCAAATCAAGTGCAGTTGCACTAATTTGGATTTTATCAGTTAAGCTCTTTGGTTTAGAAAAAATCCCGGGNTGTCGTTTCTTCCTTTTCACTGCCTCCAGCAAACGTCCAAAATGCAATACGAGATTCTCCCTGCAATGACCTACAAACGACAAAAGGAACCGATTAACAGGTAATACTTTGACTCATAAAATAACAATTAGGGATTAAAGCGACCCCCCTAAAACCGTAACACTTTTTCGCCATCACAACTTGCAACAACAAGGAATACTCGACTTACATTCATATTTTTCAAACGACTAACATAATCAGCTACCGGAGCTCACCGGGTACTTCCAGCGACCAAACCGCCCTTCAGAATAACAGATCCAACGGGCCCGATCTCGCAACCCAAGTTACAGACACTAAACTTAACAAATATACCCAACCTTTTATTAACGCGACCTGACCGTACCCAATCTGCGCTTAAGCAATGACTTCTCCTTGACAAAAGATCACAGGAACTACAAAGGTCGCCAAACAACCATGAGACATCTTTAATTATCTCTTTACATAACATGCGCGTGAAACCAATTTTGAGACAAAAAAGCCACAAGTACCGTCGATGAGCCCACAAAGAACCAAAAACCAACACCAGTTTATATAACTTTTCCACCCCATTAAACCACTCCATTCGCGCTTCACAAAAAAAATTGGAGAGTCGCGATAACAAACTGATTAAGACTAGCTAGGGTCAACATGCCTTAACAAACATCTTCACATTCACTAGCGGAAAGTCAAAAAAAGTCAAAACTTATCTTAGTTTGCATAAATTTTTTCACCGCAACGCACTTTTCTATAACTTTTTTTAAAATTAGCAAAAGGGGTACTAGGCACACACAGCAGTACCAAGGTGATCCAAATTCGCCAAAAATTCCCCCTACACTTAGAACCGAAATCAAGTATCAATAGTCGCATTATGCCGATCTTGAACGAAAAAGGACAACATTACTAGAAGTGTAGAAGGAAAACCTTTTTCAACAACAAAGATTCATAAGTATCCTAACATAATCCTTAGCAAAGAACGGATATTGGCAGCTGGATGAAAACAGCGCCCTAATCTCACGATTAGGGAAACTAAAACATAACAACATTACCAACAAGCAAACACAGCAGAGAAACTCACATTCTGTTACCACTCTGCGTTAGGCGAATGTTTTGTCTTCACCACCGCACGAGCGCAGGTTCTTGGAAGCACAGTGACAGAGACAATCCATCGGACTTCATCTCAACGACAAAACACTTGAAGTACGTGAAAGTTCCACACCGACTGAAATACCCCGCTTAAGATCAGCAACAGAAATAAAGTGTCGACTGCGGCGCTCACATATGGTACCCTCAATGAGATTGAGCAAGAGGGGAACGTCGACGGATACTGAAGAAAAAAGAACCGTCATGATAACACAGACAAGACTCATCTTCCAAATCAGTGCAGCTTCACCTACTCTTCGATTTATCCAGTTAAGCCTTGGTTAGCACACAAATCCGGTGGCCGAGGGTGGGACATTGTCCTCAAAATCCAACCTCTCAATGATGAAGTGTCTCTCCCCTCGATGGGATTGTTCCTCCATCACTTAACTCCGGAGAGTCAATGCATATGAGCTGAGTTCCACCGGAGCAACTCCTAAGGCGCACAACTCAATCACTCGATAATCTTGACTCTTGTCTTACCGCTCATCACTTTCCTCGTTATGAATACAAGCAGACTTGGAATTCGAACTTAATGATTACGATTCTAAAATCAAACAGACGTGGAATAGTCGTTTATCGAATCTTCGAGAACAAGGGATTAATATCCTCTTCTAGGTGCGACCAAAGCGTAGTTCTCCACACCTAATTGCATGTCTCATACAGATAAAGAATTCTTATCACTACTGCTGCGAACCCACTAACCCCCCGAGTAGTGCGGATAAGCAAGCTGAGCGGATCATGGTAATACAAAGACGGCAATTTCCCTAGATAATCGACAATCAACCACAACAGCCCCTCTCTTTTCTCAACGTGGATTCCGCCAGCGAGTCATCGCGTGAACTCCTAAGAAGAGCGATCACATCACGCATCAAATGGAATGATGCCAAACACACAATACTCAATGTTCCATAAAAGACCCACTAACATCTACGAATCAGGCAGACAATCTCAAAATGATCTTTTGAACACTCAAACCGAGCGCCCGGGAGAGGGAGCGAGAGCGCACGTCGCGGGGAGCTAAGCATTCCCTTCTGCGACCTCAACTGAACAAACTGGGATCCAACACAAACACACACCGCGCGGGGCAGAGCACCAGGACAAGAGACACGAGCAATCCACACTCCAACTGACCGTCCAAGGACAAATGTGAGATTTTCCTTCCCTCTTCGAGGTCTAACCAAGCCTTCTTCCAGCCTCCCTCATTCGTAGGTACATGACATCGCTACAGTCTCGTTTATGGACGGACATCGTGCAGTCCATGTACCGCGCTCACTTCTCCGACATTCTTGGCTCCACTGCATCTTCTTGAGGAGGTGTCCAACCGCGATAAATCATCAATTTCAACCACACTCACCCTCGCGCGGAAGCGACGACTACTCTTTCGATCACGGCAATTTCGCACCAACCGTCTATAACCAGCTCGATCGCCACTACACTACGTCACTCTCATCGAATCATCCGGCACGTCAGGGCCACCATACACTGACTGAAACATTCTTTAATTTACTCGGGCACGACTCATTATGTGAGGAACACTTCCTCTAGCTCATCACCCTATGAAGAGATATTAAATCGCCTGTTCTCGAAGCATTCAAAACGACTATCACCAAAATCCTCTGTTGGATTTAAATCAAATCACTTTAATTCGATAATCCAACTTTGATTTCATAACCAGGAAAGTGATGATCCGTAACAAACAAGGAGTCACAGATTTAACATCATGTGATTTGATTCCCTTCCGGAGGATTCCCGTACTCACTCATATCATGACTCCTCCGGACGCATGATGGAAGAAAAATCCTCATCGAGGGAGAAGACCACCAACATCATGAGAGTCCTGCATTTTGAGGACAAAAAAATAAATCCCCCCCCCCACAAACCCCTCCACCCCCGGATAGACTCTCATGATTGAGTGTCTCTCCCCTCGATGAGGATTTTTCTTGCCATCATACTCCGGAGGAGTCATGATATGAGTGAGTTCACCGGAGAACTCCTCGTGAAGAGAATCAATCACATGATGTAAATCTGTGAACTCTTGTTCTGTTACGGACTCATCACTTTCCTCGTTATGAATATCAAAGATTGGATTATCAGAAATTAAAGTGAATTTAGATTTAAAATCAAACAGAGGATTGGTGATAGTCGTTTTGAATGCTTCGAGAACAAGGCGATTAATATCCTCTTCTAGGGTGATGAGCTCAGAAGGTAGTTCCTCCACATAATTGATGTCTCCATAAGATAAAGAATTTTCATCACTATGTGAACCACTAAGCTCGATATTGGGATAAGAAGTGAGTAATGGATCATGGTATAAAAGACTTCAATTTCTCCTAGATTAGCTTCGAAATCAAAGAGATCATCGTCACTTCCCGATGATAGTGGATTGATGTGAGTGAGTTCATCGGTGAACTCCTCAAGAAGAGGATCAGCATCAGCATCAGAATGTGGAAGTGATGCCTCTACATACTCAATGTCTCCATAAGATGTACAATCATCACTAGAATAGGAGAAAGTCTCAAAATGATCTTTTGAACACTCAAGAGGGGAAGGAAAATCACACATTTGATCAAGAATTCCCTTGGACTCACTTGGGATTGGGACAAGGTTCTCAACACTAGACTTTATGAATTCGTCCGATTCCTTTTCAGGAATAGTGCTAAGATGCTCGTCCCCATACTTAGAGAGTTAGTGGGAACTTCGGGTGTGATAACAGCAGAGTGAGGGAGTTGAGAAGGACTAGCACACATGGATATTTCAATTTCCATTTGTTCTTTTGCTAGTAAATCCGTCCTACTCTTTTCTCCCTGTGTTTCCACAGATGCAGTTTCAACTGATGAACTTGATGAATCTTTGTAAAATTGAAGAATATCAAGGGTATCTTCATCATCACTGTCATCAGGAATGAAAGGCAAATGAGAGCTAGATTTGGCTGCTTTTTCTTTTGCAATTGATTCCCTAACAGATTTTCAATGGCGATTTGGGAATCTATTTTAGCAGCCTGCTCTTCAGCCAGCAATTCTTCTAGGGATTTTTGATGAGTATCTATTTGGGCAAGTTCTTTAACTAAATCCTTAAGTTCATCAAGTATCTCCAATGCAGTTTGGATTTCTGGAAGAAGTGCCTGATTCATTTGGTACTGTGGAGGTTGGTTATGATAAGGCGTGTCATAATTGCCATAAAGAACATACTCATCGACAGGTGTGTTCCTAGTAGGACAATCAGAACTGAAATGAGAACCTCCACAGTAGTCACACCAACTAAACTAATGTGACTGTGATTCATGTGGATTGTGGTCAAAAACAAATTCATGATTGTTACAAGGAACCTGTTCATAAACAAACTGATTCCTAGTTTGACAATCAGAGCTGTAGTGAGGACCTCCACAGAGTTCACAACAGTAAAACTGCTGCGACTGACATGGTAAATCATATAGAAGTTGGTCATAACCAAAATTTTGATTGTTACACGGAACCTGCTCATAGACAAGCATGTTCCCTGTTTGACAATCAAAACCTTGGGGAGGGCAACTTCCATAGGACTCACAAGTGTATGTCTCCACCTCATGGTGTAGGGGCTGGTTAAAGAAGTCAGTTGTTTCATTGTAGGGATTTTGGTAGTAGACAAACCCGTTTCCCGAACTCACAATGCTACAACCGGGGCAATTTCCACCATTATAAGGACCACCACACCATTGACAACCAAGAGGGTGGGGATGAGATATAGAAAGAATCAAATGGTTACAGAGGGTAAGGGATAAAGAATCAAACGGATAAGAGGGATAAGAAGAATATTTTTGGGTTTTTTGAAAAACATTTTGTAAAAACAAAGAAGGAAAATATTTTTGGGTTTTTGTGTTCATTGAAAACTGAATTACAATGTTTTTGGTAATCGCTTCGTCAAACGAATTAACTTCACGATTCTTTTTGTTTTTATGAAAATATACAAATGGATGGTAAATTTACAAAGAGTGAATTTCAAAATCACGATTCTTTAATCTGTTTAAATACGCACACAACCTCCCCGGCAGCGGCGCCAAAATTTGACTGGCTCCAAAACAGTCAGTCCAAAATCAAACACAGATGTGGTCAAGATGGTCAAACAGCTTGAGCCAAATCTCCCTGGAATATAGTGTTTTCCCGGGTCGTTATGTCCCAACGAGGTGTGAATGGTATTTGAAAACGAATTTTGATCGAGCAAAATTGAATGGAAAAGGAATATGAGTGATTATTCTAAGAGAATATGAGTGAAATTAACTTAAACAAACAATATCAACAAATACGTAAGGCCAAATTAACCTAAAACATTTAAACTAGCTTAAAATACTAATAAGGTGTTAAAGGAATAAAAGATGCAAAGCTTGTGACAAAAATCCCAAGGGTGCAGTTGGTTAACGTGTGGTGTTGTGTGTGCTTGGGGTGCAGGAGGTCAGGGGTTCGAACCCCCCCTTTTGCACTTTTTGTCATTTATTTTCTTTTTCAATTTTTATTATCAAAACAGCTTAAACACATGAAAATAAACATTTTATTAAACTGAAACATTTTCTGAAACTCAATAAATAAGCAGTTTGGAAGAGAAAATTGCAACAGTTAAAGAAATAAGCTAAAAAAGAGGATTTTGAAACTGAAAAAAGCTAAAAACAAGCTACACAGTGAATAATAAGGTAGAAATAAGCTAAATACAAGTGAGAACAAAACAAAATAAGTAGAAACAACCAGATAAGCTCAGTGAATAAGCTAGTAATCACAAATAAGCAAATCCAGGAACAATTGTTCCAAACAGGCCTATGGGGGCATAAACAAGCTATAGCACAAGCTAAATAACTAAAAGCTAGAATCTAAAAATTATTAAACCATAAAGATGAGCTGACAAACAACATCTAAACTAAATCTCAGACCAAAAGAAGCTTGTTTGAGCTTATTAATGAGCTTGTGAACCTGACTGTATGGCCAGATTCCCTGGTGCAGGGGACTGAGCAGTCCAAGTGAGGCTTTAAAAAGCTCAAGCATAAGCCAATCCACAATAAGCTAGGACATAAAAAGCACTCAAACATGTAAATCAGCTGACAAAGAACAAGTAAACCATAAATGGGACATAAATAAGCTTGTAAGAGCCCAGAAAATAAGTTAGAAAAGTGGCTAGTTTGGGACAGCTAACTGAAATCTTAAAAAGGAGATTTCTAAAATCCTAAAGTGTATCTATAAGCTAATAAAAGCTGAACTATTAGGTAAATAAGCTAATGGCAACTAGGGAAAACCTAAATAAGCTACAAGGGGACAGATAAGCACTGGGGAAACCAATAAGCACTTAAGGGCATGCAAAGAACAAGACATAGCTAAAGTGCCAAGCAGACCCAAAAGGGCAGTATTTAAGAACTAAAATAAACAAGCTAACCTAAAAGTTAATGCACCAACTTGCAAACAATTCAAACCGATACTACTGACTAACTATAAACAAGAAATCAGGACCTAATAAGTTGTGGTTAATGAGAAATTAAACTAAGAAAATTGGAGTTTGGACAGGTATGCTACTGTGTGCAGTAGTGAACAAAAAATGGGTCAAATGGGAATTTTGACTTATGAAAGTCAACTACCAGAATTCACTCACTTACACTAACCTATTGGAACTAAAGTGAAGCAACAAAAGCTACTAAAATGCAAAAACTAAGAATTTACCCTAACAACTAAATGAAAACAGTTTGATAAACTAGAAATTAGAAAACAAATAAGATTCTTGTAAACTACTTGAAAATGCTTACACTTGATTGAAAACTACTAGAAGCAAGTAAATAAAGCTGAGCTTAGTAGAGATTTTGGTCAAAAGCAAGATTTAGGCTAAAAAAATGAGTTGTGCCAAACAGTCCCTTATGGGGTCTGTTTGATTTTTCAGCTTGAAAGGTGATTTGGAAACCAAATTTCTTAGCAATTTCACTAATATTAAGACTAAAAGTAACTGATGGAGCGTTATGTGTCGTTGCGGTTTAGCAGTTTAATGCCTACTCAAGTTTTACATTTATATTTAGCCGACTTATCAATAACACACACACTTAACGAGTAGTGTACCCGGTCAGTTTGCATATATTGGTAAGTAGAGTGTCGATCACTAAGAGTGGAACGTATTATCTAATTATCTTAATCAGTATTTTAATATCTAAGTTAGCTTTACAGTCTAATCTAATGATAGGGGGTTCAGCCTGAGAGACTGCCACGTTTTGGTTATCTAATTAAACAGTAAATACTAATGAGAACAAATCAGCGAATAGCATACACGTACACAGATAGATAGTAGAGACAATAAGAAGGCCTGTCCTGATAATTAAGATAGCTTGTCACTTGTTTTATTGCTAATTTTATATGAAGTGTATAAAATTAATCCGTACTCGTTGGATATTATATTGGCGAGTAAACCCTTAATGATTACTTATGAATATCCTACTCATCCAAAGACATCGGAGTGAGTAGGCGAGGAAGGAGTATGGCGGCTCAGCAGTGCTCAGCTAGACACAGAGGTAATCAATGCACTAATATAAGGAAACCAAAGACATTAAACATATAAACTTTAATCGATGGGAAAGCAATTTTAAGGCGGGCATTTGATTATTGCGTACTCACAAACTACCGGCCATCAATCCTGATGGATTTAAAGCTTTCTATTACAATAAAACAAAACTACTTAATGAATTAAATACATGCAGGACCTTCTTACAGCTCTAAGATCTTCGTTTGGGGTGTATGTTGTGTTGCTTGTTCGTCTGAATTCATCTCCTTAGGGTTATGGTGCACACAAAATTCGTCTAGGTCTTGGGGTATTTATAGTTTCTGTCTGAGGGTTCGATGCGGCGCATGTAATGATGAGATGCGGCGCATTGACTTAACTTCGCGTGGGGTCCAAGCTTATTATATTCTGGAATATTCGTACACCACCTTTAGATGCGGCGTAACTTGAATCTTTATGCGGGCATGTCCTTCAGTTGTCTTGGATTGTTTCTGGTGAAGTCTTGATAATGATACGCCATTTGTTAATTGTGTGATGCGGCGTATCTAGAGTAGAACGAACTTGATCTTCTTCTTTGACCAGTTTCATATGCGACGCATGGTAGAATTCCATGCGGCGCATTCTTTAAAGTCAGGCAATGGTCTTTGAATTCATCTAAGTATGATATTGCGGCATATCTGTTGAGTGAGATACGGCGCATCTTCTGGGTTTCAATAGACTTTTGACATCTTGTTCGTTTTGCTCCGTAATTAGTCCAAAAGCGCCAAGCTTCACCTTTTACCTGTTTTTACCTGAGAATCACTAAAGTAAACATTAAAGCACGTATTCTTATACATAATAAGGTAAAACAAGTTAAATAAATAGGATAAATGATGCAAATAAAATGTACTTTTTTGAGTTCATCAGTAACCTAAACAGCAAAAAATACTAGACTAATAAGCAGTTATCAATAACCTAACTAAGAAAAGCTATATCAAGCTAATGTGACTGAAGAACTAAACATGGCATTCCTAAATCTTTAACTAAGAATATTAGCAAATGATAAACATGAATGAGCATTAAGCAACAATAATAAACAGTAAATGAGCATAAAACAAGCAGTTTACAAAATAAGCAGTTGAAATCAAAATGATAAAGATAGCTTGGAATTTTAATTAACTGAAGGTAAAGGTACAATACTGAGTTTAAGAAGCTGGAAAAAAACTTGAATAACAATAAGCTAAAACCTTTATAAGCTAAAATTACACTAAAATTATACTACTACTGCTTTTCTTAACTAAAATCCTACTACTCGAACTATCTTCTTTCTTTTCTCTTTTATAGTGACCCCTTAGGGTTCTTGAGCCCCACTGAGCATTTCCCATCAATAATTTTAACCTTTGGATGAGTCACAGATGATCCTAACCATTTGTTTGCATTTTGGCGGGAAAAAGCATTTGGGGAGTTTTGCTTGTGGCAGGGGCCAAGAATTGGACTTATGTGGTGGAAAGGTGAAGGTGTGGGGAGGAGGGGGACAAAGATGTTGGGAGATGGCAGGGTGTGTTTTATCTGATTTTGGCGGGCAACAAAGGAGGAAGAAGGAGTTGCCCTGGTTATATAACCAGGGCGTGTTTTTTTTTGGGTTGGTGTTGGATTTGGGCTAAGGGTTGGGCTTGGTGGGAGTTATAAGGTGTAATGGTTTTGGGTTATAATAGTTGGGTTAGCAAATAACTAATGGGCTGACCCGGCTCATTAGAATGGGTCGGGTTGGCCCATAAAATTATTATTGGGTTTTCGGTTTTGGTTTTCCAAGCTCGTTCCAAAAATGTATCCCGAGGTTGAATCTGATTCCGTCTTAGAAATCCAAAATGCACAGCTGTTATCGAGTCGATCCAAAAATGCTCGTTTTTGCTCTGTTTTCAATCCTTTTTTACCTGAGACACATAAAAACACAAACCAAGGATATCTGCAATATTATATGGTATATTTGTGTGTTTTCAGTCGTTTTCGTAGTTTAAATGGGTATAAAATGATGAGTATTTAGACACTCATCAGCAGCCAGATTTTCTGCTCCTTTCTTATCCTTAATTTCGATATACTCTTGGAGTAGTAAAATCCATCGGATAAGACGCGGTTTTGCATCTTGTTTGGCAAACAAATATTTGAGCGCTGAGGGATCGGTAAACACAATTGTTTTTGAGAGCACAAGATAAGATTTGAATTTGTCGAAAGCGAAGACAACGGCTAACAATTCTTTTTCTGTAACATTGTAGTTTTGTTGAGCGTTGTTAAGTGTTTTGCTAGCAAAGTATATAGGACTGAAATGTTTTCCTTCACGTTGTCCTAAAACAGCTCCAACGGCAAAATCACTTGCATCGTACATGAGCTTAAATGGTAGTGACCAATCAGGTGAAACCATAATGGGTGCACTAGTCAATTGATTTTTTAATGTTTTGAGAGCTTTGATGCAATCCGCATTAAAGTCAAAAACAGAATCTTTTTCAAGAATTTTTGTCATAGGACGAGATATTTTGGAAAAATCTTTGATGAAACGTCGGTAGAAACCGGCATGTCCTAAAAAAAACTTCTAACGGCTTTAACGTTGGTTGGAGGTGGTAATTTTGTGATAACATCGATTTTAACTTTATCAACCTCCATTCCTGAACTCCAAATTTTGTGTCCAAGCACAATTCCTTCAGTCACCATGAAGTGACATTTTTCCCCATTAAGAACAAGATGTGCAGCTTCGCACCTTTCGAGCATTTTATCAAGATTAGAAAGACAAGCTTCAAATGAATCTCCAAAAACTGAAAAGTCATCCATGAAAACTTCCATAGATGTTTCAAGCATGTCTTGGAATATTGCAATCATACACCTTTGAAAACTTGCGGGTGCATTACAAAGACAGAAAGGCATACGCCGGTAAGCGTAAGTTCCAAAGGGACATGTGAATGTAATCTTTTCTTGATCGGTAGGATCAATGGGAATTTGGAAATATCATGAAAACCCATCAAGGAAACAAAAGTACTTGTTCCATGCTAATCTCTCAAGCATTTGATCCATGAAGGATAAAGGAAAATGATCCTTTCTGGTGGCTTTGTTTAATTTTCTATAATCAATACATACTCGCCATCCAGTGACAGTTCTAGTAGAACTAATTCATTCTGTTCTTTGGTCACAATGGTCATTCCTCCTTTTTTCAGAACACAGTGAACTAGACTCACTCAAGGGCTATCCTCGATGGGGTAAATACCGGCATCAAGAAGTTTGATGATTTCTTTCTAAACAACTTCTTTCATGTTGGGATTGAGTCGACGTTGTCTTTCTACAATGGGTTTAGCACCTTCTTCGAAATTGATTTTGTGTTTACAGAAATCAGGGCTAATTCCTGGGATATCAGAAGTTTTCCACGCAAAAGCGCGTTTATGCTTCTTTAGAACAGAAATGAGACATTCTTTCTCATTATCATTGATCAATGAAGATATGCATACTGGAAGAAGTGAATTATCCTCCAGATAAGCATATTCAAGATGATCGGGAAGTGGTTTTAGCTCTAGATCAGTCGGTGGTTCTTGAAGAGATATTTTGATCCTCATTTGATCATTAAAAGTGATTTCCTCAAAATTCTCTTCCACTATTTCTCCTTCTTCAACTTCTTCAATGTCTTCTTCAAATTTTACTTCCATAAAATCAGCGAATTCTTTATCAAGATCAGTTTCACTAAATTTTTCAGAAGTAGTCATGAATGGATCAGAATCGTCAAGTAATGCATCCAATTCTTCATCAGTGACTTCATCAATTACATCAATGTTAAAACATGTGTCATCACTAGAATAGGGATATTGCCTTGCTTTGTCGATTAGAAAGGTAATTCTATCTTCTCCAACTCCAAGATTGAGTTCTTTACCTTTAACTTTGATGATAGAATCAATAATGTTTAGGAAAGGTCTTCCTAAGATAAGAGGTACTCTACTATCTTTCTCCATTTCGAAGATAACAAAATCCATGGGAAAAACAAATTTACCAAATTGGACAAGCATATTTTTAGCAACCCCAACAGGATATTGGTACGAATGGTTGGCTAATCGAATACTCATATATGTAGGTTTCAGGGTATTGATAGAAAGTTTAGAATACAATGAATAGGTCATCAAATTCATACTTGCACCAAGATCGGCTAAAGCATCGCATGTGATGTTGTTTCCTAATGTGCATGGAATCATAAAACTTCTGGGATCTCCGAGTTTTGGTGAAATTTTGTTTTGAACAATGGTTGAACATTCTTCATTAAGAAAGGTAGCGGATATTTTTTCTAACTTGTTCTTGTTATTAAGAAGTTCTTTAAAAAATTTCCCATAATTGGGCATTCCAGCTAGAACATCAACGAGGGGTACATAGAGTCTAACTTCTTTGATCATCTCAACAAACTTCTTATAACGCTCTTCCATTTTCTCTTTTCCAAGGCATTGTCGATATGGAATTTTTGGTGTGTACGCCTTGACTTGTGAAATGGGTTTTTCTTTGGTGGGTGTTTTTGGAGTACTTGTTGTATTCTCATTGTTTGTTTCTTCAGCTTCATCTTCACTCTCATCATGGATGATCGTGGTTTGATTTTGGTTTGGTGGTGGATCATAAGAAAGACCAATTCTTGTAAATACAACATTGATATGCTCATTTCTAGTTGGTGGTGGATGATAAGCTTTATCGTTTGATCTAGATGATGTTGGTTTAGGGTTGGATTGGGTATTACTTGGTAATGAACTAGGTGGTCGGGAAGAAAATTGATCAGAGAGTCTACTGAATTTGTTCTCAATATCCTGGATGGAAGCTTCATGATTTTTCTGACCCTGCTCAACTTTGGATTTAAGATTGCAAAATTGAGTTTTAACGAACTCATTGGTGGATTTTTGGGCAGTCACGAACTCTCGCATCATTTTTTCAAAATCGGTTTCTTCTGGTTTTTTGTCAGAGGTTTGTGGAGTTTGATTGTCTGCTCGAGGTTGAGAATCACAGTTGTTATCCCTTTGTTGGCGAGCTTGCCAATTTCTGAACTTCTTCCGTAATAATTACCATGATAACCACCTCCACGGTATCCTCCTTGAACATACTTGGCTTCTCCTTCTTTAAGTCCGCCCATTGGTTGATCGTCACATTATGATGACGTGTGATTACCTCCACAGTTGTTACAACCATTTCGCATTTCTTTCATTTCTCCTTTAAGATCTTTGTATTGCGATTCAATTTTGGAAGTTAAGGCTTACATTTTCTCCATGAGTTTAGAGGATCGGAACTTTCAGCAAAAGCAACGGTTTTTCGTAAGGGTTTGGTTTTGGAATCTTTCGACCAATCGAGTTTAAGGAGTACTCGGTCTTCGAGTAGTTGATGTGCCTCATTAGGGGTCTTACAGAGAAAAATTCCTCCAGCATCAAGAATTCCTTGAGATGCTTCATTAAGTCCATGGTAGAAGATTTGGATAATGGTTCCTCGTCCTAAACCATGTCCAAACCATGTCCATGACAACTACGAATCAAATCTTTCATACGAAGCCAAGCTTCGACAAGCGATTCGTTTGGTTTTTGTGTGAAAGCACGAATTTCTCCCATAAGTCGGTCAAACATGGCAGGTGGAAAGAATCGGCTTACAAAGGCTTGCCTCCTCTCCTCCCAATTATTGATTGTTTCTGGGGTCAATTCGTTATACCACACTTTTGCATCTCCGGTGAGTGATGATGGGAAAATCTTGAGTTTAATGGCATTGACATCGGTGTCGCCAGATCGGAACGTGCCACAAATTTTCAAGAATTCGGCAATGTGTTAGTACGTATCGGCCCGCGAACGGCCATCAAATTGGCGGTCTTTGATCATAAAAAGATGGTGACCTTTCACGGTGAAATTGTCACCAAGGTTAACAGCAACAATAGCACCTCCAGCAGTTGGTGCTACGGCTCGGTTGGCGGCCCACATGGGTTAATCGTCAGCCATAGGAAATAGTTGATCAGTGAATGGGTTATAAATGACTTTGGCGTCAAAAAGGTTATCAGACGGTGGGTTTGGATTTCTGGATGTACGGTTCTCTAAAGGTACAAAAGGTGTTCTTCGTCTTCTTGAACTTCGAATTAAATGTTCGGGATTAGAAAGCAATGAAATTGGTTCTATTCCAACAGATCTAGTGGTTATACAATTCCCAAGAGAATCTAGGTAACGTTTGAACACACGAGCAAGGAATGAAAACAGTTTGAAATATCAGAAAGGTTGAACAGAATCGGATACGGGTGATGTCCGATCGGTTGACTGAGGTAATTAGGTTATCCGAACGGTTGGGCAGCTCGGAACATTTTTTTTTAAACGAACAAGGAAAGAAATGGTCTTCTTAAAACTTACAGAAGCACAATCAAAATCCCCGGCAGCGACGCCAAAAACTTGATGTGTTACGTGTGTGTACAAGTTTTAAATTTATAAAGGTGAAATACCGAATCTAAGAATAACACATACGAGCAAGTGAACTCGTCCGTTATAAAAAGATTATGATGGTAAGTCGGGATCGTTCACAGTGATTTGTGAGTGAATCGAATTGTAAGTATAAAAGTAGATCTCAAACGTAAGCAATAATAATTAACAAGATAATTCAAATGATTAAAACTACACTTGCTTAGACTAGTTTACTACTCTTGATAAGTATGATTGTGATAACTTTTCTTAACATGTTGGTTATGATAATTAGATGGTGTTCTAATTTATTGTTCTTACAAGTTAAACCTTCGTCAAGATTTTAGTTCATAAAAACAAGCATTAAGTTTAACCAATCAATTCAAGATCAATTCAAGTTTCGTAAGTTTAGATTAACAAACTTAAACACAAAAATAATCTTTTGTTTTATCAAATAAGCTTAGGAAATTGTCAATATAAAAGGTAACTGATCATAGACAAAAAGGTTACAATTGATTGTAAACTACTACTCTTTCAACCTATGAGATAGTTTCCAATCAATCCAATTTGATAGAAAAAAGCATTCATATTCCAATTACACTTTAGTTCTTTTGTTTAATCAAGAATATTGGGTAAAAACAATTATTCATATACAAATGATTATAACTAGTTGAATAACAATAAATCTTTAGACCTTGGAAATTACTATCAACTAGTCAAACTTGATTAGCAAATGTCACTATGAAACTTGAGCACAATTGCATCTTAGAATTAACTTGAAATTGAATTAAAACATGTTATCACAATCTTAGACAAATCATTAAGTAATAAACATCATCTAAGCAAATGCACAAAGGTACTAGCCACTCATAGCAAACATGAACATAAACTCAAAATTTAAACAATAGAAATCATAATCAGAGTCTTACAATGATTGGAATGTGATTACAAATGATAAGGTAATGATACCCTAAGTATTGGTGTTGACTTCTTAAGAGTTTGACTTCCAAATATTGACTTCTTGGACTTTCAATGTTTCCTAGACTTCTAAGGATGAATTTGAGAGCTTTGAGAGCGGTGGAGAGTTGGTTGATGATTGATTAGTAGTTGTGTGTCTTCAAATGATTACAAAGGCTCTTATTTATACTCATCTCAAGGCTTAGGGTGTTAAATGCTACAACTTGGCCTCCAAGCAGAGTAGAAGGGCCTAGAATACTCATGAGAAGAGCCTAGAATCGTTTGTATGTAGATAGGATACTTAATAATGAAGATTTGGCAAAACAGACCCTTTCCAACCGATCGGTATGCTGGCCATCCGATCGGTTGGTCTTATATGCAGCCTCCATCAGAATAGGTTGTAGTTTGCATCCGATCGGATGAAGAGGTGCTGAAGACACAATCTTGACTTTTTGACTTTAGGCTTGTATATTTCTCGTAGCTCTTCGTTCTTTGTCCAAACTTGATTATTTCTTTGTCTTGGAACTTGAAATAATGAATACTTGGATCCTCCCTTCTACGAAATGCTTTAAAGGAATGGATTTTGACTTGAGAATCTTCGTACAATCGTAATTCCATGTTTTCTTTATCAATCTTTCACTTTTTCTTCCTTTTTCCTGTACTTGGCTATATATACTTTGCAAACATACTTTGATGCGATTAAGTGACAAAAGCATATAAGTATAACCAAATAATATATACAAAAGTATGAATAACGCTACTAAAATGTAGCAACCCACAAAATCTCATCACTATCATTTCCATTACAAATACCTATGGTAGGTATTTCACAGGTAAATTTTTGCTTTTTATGTGCATTCATTACCTGCATGACTCTCTAGACTTGCTCACGTATCCACACAAGCCAAAGATCTTTACATTCACATCCTATAAACTCCTGGTATGTCAAGCATAAGATCACAACAACACCACAATAAGTAATTTATCAATCTAACACACTAAACTCATCACAAAACCCTAATAAACCCTAATTGCACCTATGTGTTTACGGTTATCTTTAAAACCTTAATTGCTTATCTTAGCAAGCTTGAAAGTGTTCAAGGCTTAAATATGAGTTACCTTAGAAACATTAGGATACCTTAGGACCCTTAGGCACTAGTGCAACCCATTAGAGCTAAGGTACAAGTCCCTTAGGCACAAAACCATATCTAGGTTATAACTTCCCGAAAACTAGGTCAAACCTTCCCAAAACTTTCCCATAAACTACCACCACTTAGTATAAGCCCCTTAGGACTTAGGATTAGCCACTAGACACTCTTAGGAACCTAACCTAGGCACTAAACCCTAAGCAAAACCCTAATCACACACTAAGCTATAGAAAGCAGTGAAATTGGTTCTATTCCAGCAGATCTAGTGGTTATACAATTCCCAAGAGAATCTAGGTAACGTTTGAACACACGAGCAAGGAATGAAAACAGTTTGAAATATCATAAAGGTTGAACAGAATCGGATACGGGTGATGTCCGATCGGTTGACTGAGGTAATTAGGTTATCCGATCGGTTGGGCAGCTCGGAACATTTTTTTTAAACGAACAAGGAAAGAAATGGTCTTCTTAAAACTTACAGAAGCACAATCAAAATCCCGGCAGCGATGCCAAAAACTTGATGTGTTACGTGTGTGTACAAGTTTTAAATTTATAAAGGTGAAATACCGAATCTAAGAATAACACATACGAGCAAGTGAACTCGTCCGTTATAAAAATATTATGATGGTAAGTCGGGATCGTTCACAGTGATTTGTGAGTGAATCGAATTGTAAGTATAAAAGTAGATCTCAAACGTAAGCAATAATAATTAACAAGATAATTCAAATGATTAAAACTACACTTGCTTAGACTAGTTTACTACTCTTGATAAGCATGATTGTGATAGCTTTTCTTAACATGTTGGTTATGATAATTAGATGGTGTTCTAATTTATTGTTCTTACAAGTTAAACCTTTGTCAAGATTTTAGTTCATAAAAACAAGCATTAAGTTTAACCAATCAATTCAAGATCAATTCAAGTTTCGTAAGTTTGGATTAACAAACTTAAACACAAAAATAATCTTTTGTTTTATCAAATAAGCTTAGGAAATTGTCAATATAAAAGGTAACTGATCATAGACAAAAAGGTTACAATTGATTGTAAACTACTACTCTTTCAACCTATGAGATGGTTTCCAATCAATCCAATTTGATAGACAAAAGCATTCTTATTCCAATTACACTTTAGTTCTTTTGTTTAATCAAGAATATTGGGTAAAAACAATTATTCATATACAAATGATTATAACTAGTTGAATAACAATAAATCTTTCGACCATGGAAATTACTATCAACTAGTCAAACTTGATTAGCAAATGTCACTATGAAACTTAAGCACAATTGGATCTTAGAATTAACTTGAAATTGAATTAAAACATGTTATCACAATCATAGACAAATCATTAAGTAATAAACATCATCTAAGCAAATGCACAAAGGTACTAGCCACTCATAGCAAACATGAACATAAACTCAAAATTTGAACACTAGAAATCATAATCAGAGTCTTACAATGATTGGAATGTGATTACAAATGATAAGGTAATGATACCCTAAGTATTGGTGTTGACTTTTTAAGAGTTTGACTTCCAAATATTGACTTCTTGGACTTTCAAAGTTTCCTAGACTTCTAAGGATGAATTTGAGAGCTTTGAGAGCGGTGGAGAGTTGGTTGATGATTGATTAGTAGTTGTGTGTCTTCAAATGATTACAAAGGCTCTTATTTATACTCATCTCAAGGCTTAGGGTGTTAAATGCTACAACTTGGCCTCCAAGCAGAGTAGAAGGACCTAGAATACTCATGAGAAGAGCCTAGAATCGTTTGTATGTAGATAGGATATTTAATAATGAAGATTTGGCAAAACAGACCCTTTCCAACCGATCGGTATGCTGGCCATCCGATCGGTTGGTCTTATATGCAGCCTCCATCAGAATCGGTTGTAGTTTGCATCCGATCGGATGGAGAGGTGCTGAAGACACAATCTTGACTTTTTGACTTTAGGCTTGTATATTTCTCGTAGCTCTTCGTTCTTTGTCCAAACTTGATTATTTCTTTGTCTTGGAACTTGAAATAATGAATACTTGGATCCTCCCTTCTACGAAATGCTTTAAAGGAATGGATTTTGACTTGAGAAACTACGTACAATCGTAATTCCATGTTTTCTTTATCAATCTTTCACTTTTTCTTCCTTTTTCATGTACTTGGCTATATATACTCTGCAAACATACTTTGATGCGATTAAGTGACAAAAGCATATAAGTATAACCAAATAATATATACAAAAGTATGAATAACGCTACTAAAATGTAGCAACCCACAAAATCTCATCACTATCATTTCCATTACAAATACCTATGGTAGGTATTTCACAGGTAAATTTTTGCTTTTTATGTGCATTCATTACCTGCATGACTCTCTAGACTTGCTCACGTATCCACACAAGCCAAAGATCTTTACATTCACATCCTGTAAACTCCTGGTATGTCAAGCATAAGATCACAACAACACCACAATAAGTAATTTATCAATCTAACACACTAAACTCATCACAAAACCCTAATAAACCCTAATTGCACCTATGTGTTTACGGTTATCTTTAAAACCTTAATTGCTTATCTTAGCAAGCTTGAAAGTGTTCAAGGCTTAAGTATGAGTTACCTTAGAAACATTAGGATACCTTAGGACCCTTAGGCACTAGTGCAACCCATTAGAGCTAAGGTACAAGTCCCTTAGGCACAAAACCATATCTAGGTTATAACTTCCCGAAAACTAGGTCAAACCTTCCCAAAACTTTCCCATAAACTACCACCACTTAGTATAAGCCCCTTAGGACATAGGATTATACACTAGACACTCTTAGGAACCTAACCTAGGCACTAAACCCTAAGAAAAAGCCTAATCACTCACTAAGCTAGACTTACACACCTCCTTAAACATACCCTAGCACCCTATCACCCACCTTCATCACCACCTTGTCACCATTTACCCTAAACCGCCTATACGGCTTCACCACCACCACAAACACCACTAAACCGCCTCTATAAGCCCTAAGCAGCTTACAAGCACCTCCCCACCACCGCCTCAACACCTTGTGGCTACCAAACAGCCACCAAGGAGGCTTGTCACCTCCTTGCCACCCCAAAACCACCCCACGGCTATAAACCTTCCACATCACCCCACGCCTAGACCTAGCTCCCATGAGTCATTATTATACCTTAGAATAGTCACCTTATAGCTGCACATAGTCACTCCCTCCCCCTCGTGACACCTAGCCATCCCTTTGCTTGGTCTCCAAGGCTAACGAGCCTATATAAGGCCTCACTACCCTCTCCATTTAAACACACACCTTCACACTTCTAAAACACATATACTCTGGTCCTAGTAGTAGTAATAGATCCTTAGTAACCTTAGAAGTCGAGTCCTAGAATCCTAGAAGCCCTATCGAGTTTATTTTTGACCTAGAAACCCTAGTTTACCCACGTTAGGACTCCCACGACCTAGGTAAGCCTCCAACTTGTTTATTTTACTTTATTTCAGTCCTAGGATAGTATTAGGATGCCTTAGATCCCATTATGACCCTTGCCTAAGCCTTGATCACTTAAACCTGTTAGTTTTCATTTTTAAACCCTAATGTGAGTCGAATACATGTTTATGTGCTAAATTGCCTCATTATATGCTATAATCTGAATTATATGACTTAGTTAAGCATATATTAACTAAACATAAGCTAGGAAACTTAATTTCTCATTAAAATATAATTTGAATGGAAAAAGGACTAGTTATGCAATAGTTTTCATGCATAGGGGTATATATGGTAACTTTCTGAAAATATTAAGTCTAGGGACTATTTTTTATATTTCTTAGAAGTTATAAGTATAAGGAACCTTTTTGCAAAGTTATATAACCTTATGATAAAAAGATAAATAGTTATAAACTTATAAGGACTAGTTTTGCAAATGTTAGAAAGTTAAGGGTATAACTATAAATGGTAAATCTTGAAAACTTATAAGTCCAACGGTCATTTCCGCCATTTTCTTAAAATATAGAAGTATAGGGGCTAATTGTGTAAAGTCTAGGAACTTAAATGCCTAAATATTATAAGTTTATAAGTTTAAGGTAGAAATTGTAAATATACAAACTATAAGGGTATAAAATGAAACATTTACTTAATAAATAAAAGTATTATCTTTTTATGTGATGTGTCACAATAGTAGGGAGCTTCATGCGAGGAGTATCATGTGGATATTTCGTTTTGACAAGTTTGCTGGGTTTATGATTTAAAGTGCCCTGGCTCCTCAAACGATAATTCCATATACTTCTGAGTTATGATGGCCCGAACGGTGATACATTATATTTAAGACTAGTACTTAATAATACGACACAATAGTAGGGAACTTCATGTGAGGAATATTAACTTCTGAATTATGATGGCCCGAACAGTATTATGTTGGCCACATAATACAACAGTAGGGAGCTTCATGTGAGGAGTCTTATACTTTTGAATTGTGATGTCCTGAACAGTGTTATGTTATAGTCTAAACTACTTAACAACGTGACACAATACTATGGAACTTCATGTGAGGGTTATATACTTCTGAATTATGATGGCCCGAATGGTATTATGTTGATAACATAATACAATACTAGGGAGCTTCATGTGAGGAGTCTTATATAATTCTGGATTATGATGGCCTGAACTGTGTTATGTTAAAACTAAACTAAAAACCCTAAGAATGATTACTTGTGAAAACATAAAATAAGATAACTAAAACTTGACATACATCCACACCAACAAACCCCGAGATACGTGAGTAGGCAGTTTAGTCTCCGAGTCACTTATAACATCAATCACATTTCACTAAGCCCAGGTGAGTTTTCATAGCCTCACACCTTTTAAATGCTTTCTAAATGCTTTACAAACCCTGTGAGGGGGATACATGCTACTTGCTTTTCTTTAAACCAAATACAAGTCTTTTCCTTTGGTTATTGCACGAGTCCCACTCTATGCCATCACTACATAACTAAAAATTCATGAACCTTAATCGTTTGGGATATTTTACCTTCGCGAACGCGGGTATAGTTGATAGATCTATTGGAGTTTGACAACTCCCGTTGGTTTGCCTGTGTCTTGGGCACCAATAAGTACTATACTTGAAACCCTAAGGATTAACTTTGGCAAGTTATCCTTCTCTTCCCCTCATGGTGGGTCTGCAGCCCCCATGACCCGGACTGTTAGTATGGTTTCATAAGCTTAGTGCAATAACACCCCTGTCTTCAGTATTGTACTGATCATACAATACTGATAGATACAAATTGTTTAAATACGGTTTCTACTACTTCACATGGGTGTATAACAACGTAGCCCATGCTTTACTAAACTTGTGTTCACAGACTATCACTTAAACCTATGACTCTCACTCAACACCTAGTGTTGACTGTTTAAGCATGTATCCTAGGTATATAGCCGTTACGGAGCTATGGCAGGAAGCGGCACTGAACTCGGAGGACTTTCAACCTTGTTATCATTCAAACACTATTTCACACTTAGATTCACGGGACCTCATCTTAATAAAACTCTGATATTTTAAATGAATGATAACTTATTTATAAAAACGTCTCTTTTCGAGTCGTTTTCTATTACTGTAACTGTGATTCAATGAAGTAATACCCCAACTCTAAATCCGTTGTGAAACGTGAGAATGGGGGTGTTACATAAAAACATGCATAATTTGAGCGTTATCACATGGTGACTTTGAATAATGTCACCTATTCCATTCGGGTTAGAAAACTTTGTAGTTGGACACCTTCCTTTGTTGTTACAGATAATGAAAGTGATGAGGAAAAATTTGTAGGCGAATATGATAAGAATGGAGAAGAGTTTACTGAGGAGAATGATATTGAATGGGCTACGGATACCATGGTCGATGCCGAGATTGAAGATTTTGTGAAAGATCAGGAGATTGGTGAGAAGGCTTGATAACGCTCTTATTATACATATTTATCCCATCGATTATATATTATATATCTATTATATTACAAAGAATATCATGTTATTTGTGTAGAATTGGTACTAATCTGGTTGCAGGATTGAACGAGAGAAGGAAGTTAGAAACACCACTTAAAGGACGATAAAGTAACAACTACGATAAAAGGAAGGACTTGGAATGAAAATACAAATATGAAAGACCCAAGTACGCCGGTCTTAGGACTGTGTGCGGCGTACTTGCTTGGTGGGTAAATGAGATTGAATCTACATGAAATACGGCGTACTTTCTATGGAGTACGGTGCACTTATCTTGTCATTTACAAAGGCAGAGTTATTGATTGCATTCATTGTGAGGCCGATCACGTGTCCTCAATTACTGAACTCTGGAGTTTTATTAGGTCAAGAGAGTTTTCTCTGTGAAACCAATTGTTCTTTCGTTGTAATCACTTTGGTACACTTTCTATTTCATTGAATTATATTATGAAGTTTATGAAATCTATGTCGAATGATATGTGTTTTGTTACTACGATAATGGAGTAGTCGTTCTTATGTTTATTTGGGTGATATAGTTATATGGTTGTTTACAATGTAATGTACGCTTGCTATTTGATACTATGCTTAAGTTTAATTGATGAGATTATGCTTGGATCATTGTTGAATGTTTGATGTATTTCTGTGGTAGAAGTAGGTCGAAAGGGTCTGACAATTTGGTATGATTTCAAGGTGTTTGTCTATGGCAACTTGGTGTTTACCTTGTAGAAATTGGTCGACAAAATGTTTATCAACCCATCCATGATCTTGTTTAATGCCATATCTCATGTCTAACGAACTTGATGAGGAAATTGGCTTATGTATACTTCTGTTATGAACCATCCTTAATGCATTTGATATATTGAGAATCATAGGTCGAAAGGGTTTCTTAATATGTTGGATATTTATTTGTAGGAGTGATCACCAGTCATCTCTTGCTTATATATCTTGTTCATGATTGCTTGCTCATCGTTTACATGTTACTTCCATGTTTCTTAGCCTAAATAAACATAGCTTTTTATCATATAAACAAACAATCTAAATTACTATTGTTTGGATAAGTGACAATCTAGGGACTTTACTTTGACACAATTGCTAACTTGGCTTTTCTACAATCTCTTGGGATGACCTGATCTTACCTAAACCTTTGCTATAAACGGGGGTTATACTTTACCCATGTGTTTTATATATTAAGGAAATTGGTGAAATTAGTATTATAAATTTAAAGCTTTTGAAACACATCAAAGATTTTGGCGCCGCTGCCGGGGATTGGCATTGATAAAATCAAGTTGGTTAAGTTTTTGAGACTTTTTACAAACATAGCCGTACAGTTTTCTGGCAAACTGAATCAAATTTTTTCTTTCTAAGACTGAGTGTACGCCGCACTCTCAAGTTTGTGCGCCATATTCTCTGGAAAAATTCAAACTACGCCGGTTTTACTTTCTAAACCGCCGTACTTTCTGGAAAAATTCACAATGTTCACTGAGACAAAATCAAACCAAAACAAAAACTTTTTAATGCTTAAATTCAAGGCTGAGAACATGAGAATTGCTTTTTATGTGCCTTTGGTATTTGGATTGATGCATTTGTTAATATGTTATGACTCATCGAAAATACAAAAATATTTGCTTATTTTGTTAATTAGACATTTTCTTGTTTTTAAATGTTATGCATAATAATAATCNTAGAATATCATGTTATTTGTGTAGAATTGGTACTAATCTGGTTGCAGGATTGAACGAGAGAAGGAAGTTAGAAACACCACTTAAAGGACGATAAAGTAACAACTACGATAAAAGGAAGGACTTGGAATGAAAATACAAATATGAAAGACCCAAGTACGCCGGTCTTAGGACTGTGTGCGGCGTACTTGCTTGGTGGGTAAATGAGATTGAATCTACGTGAAATACGGCGTACTTTCTATGGAGTACGGCGCACTTATCTTGTCATTTACAAAGGCAGAGTTATTGATTGCATTCATTGTGAGGCCGATCACTTGTCCTCAATTACTGAACTCTGGAGTTTTATTAGGTCAAGAGAGTTTTCTCTGTGAAACCAATTGTTCTTTCGTTGTAATCACTTTGGTACACTTTCTATTTCATTGAATTATATTATGAAGTTTATGAAATCTATGTCGAATGATATGTGTTTTGTTACTACAATAATGGAGTGGTCGTTCTTATGTTTATTTGGGTGATATAGTTATATGGTTGTTTACAATGTAATGTATGCTTGCTATTTGATACTATGCTTAAGTTTAATTGATGAGATTATGCTTGGATCATTGTTGAATGTTTGATGTATCTCTGTGGTAGAAGTAGGTCGAAAGGGTCTGACAATTTGGTATGATTTCAAGGTGTTTGTCTATGGCAACTTGGTGTTTACCTTGTAGAAATTGGTCGACAAAATGTTTATCAACCCATCCATGATCTTGTTTAATGCCATATCTCATGTCTAACGAACTTGATGAGGAAATTGGCTTATGTATACTTCTGTTATGAACCATCCTTAATGCATTTGATATATTGAGAATCATAGGTCGAAAGGGTTTCTTAATATGTTGGATATTTATTTGTAGGAGTGATCACCAGTCATCTCTTGCTTATATATCTTGTTCATGATTGCTTGCTCATCGTTTACATGTTACTTCCATGTTTCTTAGCCAAAATAAACATAGCTTTTTATCATATAAACAAACAATCTAAATTACTATTCTTTGGATAAGTGCCAATCTAGGGACTTTACTTTGACACAATTGCTAACTTGGCTTTTCTACAATCTCTTGGGATGACCTGATCTTACCTAAACCTTTGCTATAAACGTGGGTTATACTTTACCCATGTGTTTTATATATTAAGGAAATTGGTGAAATTAGTATTATAAATTTAAAGCTTTTGAAACACATCAAAGTTTTTGGCGCCGCTGCCGGGGATTGGCATTGATAAAATCAAGTTGGTTAAGTTTTTGAGATTTTTTACAAACATAGCCGTACAGTTTTCTGGCAAACTGAATCAAATTTTTTCTTTCTAAGACTGAGTGTACGCCGCACTTTCAAGTTTGTGCGCCGTATTCTCTGAAAAAATTCAAACTACGCCGGTTTTACTTTCTAAACCGCCGTACTTTCTGGAAAAATTCACAATGTTCACTGAGACAAAAGCAAACCAAAACAAAAACTTTTTAATGCTTAAATTCAAGGCTGAGAACATGATAATTGCTTTTTATGTGACTTTGGTATTTGGATTGATGCATTTGTTAATATGTTATGACTCATCGAAAATACAAAAATATTTGCTTATTTTGTTAATTAGACATTTTCTTGTTTTTAAATGTTATGCATAATAATAATCTGGACTATAAGTTTAAATAAAATTCTGAGGAATTCTGAAAACTACAAAAATTTTGAAACTAAAAACAGGGGAAGTATGCCGCACTTGTTTTCAAGTACGTCGGTCTTTCCTATGAAATTTCAAAATAATATGAAGATTAAAAAGGAAGTACGCCGCACTTGTTTCCAAGTACGTCGCACTTTTATGACAAAAAGTTCACAGAAGACTTTTATATTGTTCATTATGATTAAACCAATCCATCTTTTGATTTCTGAATGTTTACTGATGTTATTGGAGTGCAAAATATCATTTAGTTTTGATTGTACTAACATACTAATGGTTTACTTGATGTTATGTTTTCAAATGTTAGAAATGGACCCAAACTCGAGTATTGGACGTATGTGCTTAGATAAGGGAAATTCTCTTGCTGAGAATGACCAAGTGGAAACTGAAGAAACCTGGCCAGGAGCAGTTACTTTTGACATAATAGATATGGGGAAAAAGAATAAGCAAAGGATTCATATATTTCATGGGATGGAAACGGATGAATGTTTCATGAAGTTTATTACCCCTTGCCATGTAGAAAATATTTACGCTAATGATGCAGTAGTTGACTTGGATTACAATAAGAACTATGTGTCTAAAAAGCTAATGAAAAGGCTTGGATTGGGTTTTGAGGAAAGGGAAAATGGAAGCAAAATAAACAATGAGAAATTGCTAGTTGAAATGAATGTGGATGTGTTCTTGGTGGAATTTTATGTTAACCCAAGTGAAATGAATGGGAACCTAGTGTCATATTTGGGAGACCCTTCTTGGTGTTAGCAAAGGGAACTGTGGATTTTACTAAAGGTATACTCACTATTTACCAAGAGACAACAACTATTGAGGAAAACTTTGAGAAACTAAATATACTGACTTCTGAAATGAGTGAGGATACTAAAGTCTTTTCAATCCATAGGATGGCTGATTATGAAGAAGTTGGAGAGAAATATATTACACCATGTTATGTGGAGGGGGTATTTGCCTCTGATGGAATATTGGACCTTGATATTGAGAAAAACCTTATTTCTCAAGAACTAGGGGACCAATTGGGACTAAGTTATGAAGTTCTAGAAAATGGAGAAAAGAAAGTTAACAAGAAACTGCTTATGAATTTGGTGGGAGAAACTAATGATGACTCTATTGAAAAAACTAAAGGATAAGAGTTGGAATTCTATGTGGAAGAAAAAGTGAAAACAGGGGGTGTCTTAGGCAGGCCATTCTTAGAACACACTAGGAGCATTATTAGTTACAATATTGGAGAAATAACTCTTTGGGCTGATATTTGTGTGGAAAATGAGCAACAAAAACCGTTTGTGATTGATGCCCCAAAGGTTGAAACTGGAAGGAAAGTTTCAGGAGAGTACAAGCTGAGTGATGTTATGTCACCCGATTATTTCAGAGCTTGAAAAATATGGATGACGGATAGGAGTAGCAACATACGCTCCTAAGTTTGTTTTACTTGTTTTAGTTTTCTTTTCTATGTTATTTTCATCATTTGAATAAAAAGTACCAAAACATTGTATCCTGGAAAGTTAAGGAATGTTTTGATGAATGAATGAATATAATGAAGTTTGATTATATGTGGATTGAACGTTTTTACGTATGCATGTTAGTTAAAATTGTTAACTGTGGAAAAATTTGCAGCAAGTACGCCGTACTTGGGGTCAAGTACGCCGCACTTCTGAGCGGGGCTATAAATATAACTTGAAAATCTTTCATAACTTACAAAAAAATTCACACACTACAAAGAGAAACCGCTACACTTTGATCAAAAATTGTCCACAAAGATCTTTGAAAGAAAATCAATCCACATTATCATGTCTTCGGTATGTTTATCCATTTTTGTTTGATTTCTTCACAATCTTATTTCGTATTTTAGGGTTAATATATTTTGTGATATGTTTTAGATTTTTATATTTTGATAAATGTGTTAGTTAGAAGATAATTGGAACTTTTAGGATTATCTAGTTTAATGAATAAAGGTTTTGCGTGTGATTGAATCGAATTAGGGTTAGGGTTTTTGCCTTGATCATTATTTTTGCGAAGAAAAGGGATTTGAATACGTTTATTTGATCTAGGAGAGATTGAGATAAAATATT